>PVIU01012804.1:0-58513 GCA_004026605.1 Ondatra zibethicus | reverse complement strand
GGGGACAGGGAGAAGGGGAGGAAATATAATTCTTTTTTATTGAAGGGAAAAATAAAAGAATATGGGAAAAAAAAGAACTCATGACCAGCAGTCACTCCCCACCATGTGCTAGGCCCTCCCACATTGATTGTGAAATGAGAAAACGCCTTAGAGCTGGATCTCATCAAGGTGTTTCCTCAACTGAGGCTCCTTCTTCTGATAACTCTAGGTTGTATCAAGTTAAGACACAAAACCAGCCAGTACACATGGCATACATAAAGGTTAAGACCGAAACCAGAATTCTCAGCAATTAGTAAAGATGATACTACAAACCCGGCTTTGCCTATAATGTGTTTATTGACAATCATTTCAAACATAGAGCTCTAAGACTAGCCAATTTATCAATCAATTTCGAGAAAATGAGGATATCTATTGGTAAGGCTCAGAAAATTATCTCTACGTAGGTTTTCTTAGAAAATCACTTTAAAGTGAGAACTAAAACAAAACTGGGAAAAATGATCAAAACATGAAACTGACAAGAAGGTACTTGGGATTTTATCAGGGGAGATGCAGAGATCTGACTAGGTGGTGCATCACTGCTCTGTAAGTGAGCACTTCTGGTCAACTATATTTTGAATTGAGCATGAAGTCATTGGGAAGGAACATATATGATCCTCATAGCCTATTCAGCCTTGTAGTGAATAACAATAAAAATCAAAATAGTATGCATATTTTATTGGTTTTCAACATTAGAATAATTTTATACATAAGATATTAATTCTTTCATAACAGACTATAAGTGATAGTAATCTTGTCAATATAAAAAATACTTTGAGATAATAGGAGAATAGAGAAGTTAATTCTTCAAGTTTAATGAAAGAATATATTGTGATATAATCAGTAGTTGATATATCCTAGCTAGAAAACCTTTGCTAAAAATTATTAACATGCACAAATTAAGAATAGCACTTATAATTAATGTTTAGAGTAAGATAATAAGCTTTTTTATTGATTTTTATTGAGTTCTACATTTTTCTCTGCTCCCATTCCTGCCTCTCCCCTCCCCGCTTCAACCCTTCCCCAAGGTCCCCATGCTCCCAATTTACTCAGAAGATCTTGTCTTTTTCGACTTTCTACTTCCCATGTAGATTAGATCTATGTAAGTCTCTCTTAGTGTCCTCATTGTTGTCTAAGTTCTCTGGGATTGTGGTTTGTAGGGTGGTTTTCTTTGTTTAAAAACCACCTATTGATTGAGTATATGTGATAATTGTCTTTCTGAGTCTGGGTTACCTCACTCAAATAATGTTTTCTAGCTCCATCCATTTTCCTGCAAAATTCAAGATGTAGATATTTTTTTTCTGCTGTGTAGTACTCCATTGTGTAAATATAACACAGTTTCCTTATCCATTCTTTGGTCGAGGGGCATTTAGGTTGTTTCCAGTTTCTGGCTATGACAAATAATGCTGCTATGAACATAGTTGAGCACATGTCCTTGTGGCATGATTGAGCATCCTTTGGATATATACCCAAAAGGGGTATTACTGGGTCTTGAGGAAGGTTGTGTCCTAATTTTCTGAGAAATCGCCGCACTGATATCCAAAGGGCCTGTACCAGCTTGCATTCCCACCAGCAATGCAGAAGTGTTCCCTTTTCCCAGCAACCTCTCCAGCATAAGTTGTCATCAAGTGTTTTTGATTTTGGCCATTCTTCAGGTGTAAGATGGAATCTCAGAGTTGTTTTGATTTGCATTTCTCTGATGACTAAGGATGTTGAACATTTCCTTATATGTCTTTCAGCCGTTTTAGATACCTCTGTTGAGAGTTCTCTGTTTAGGTCTGTATTCCATTTTTTTTATTGGATTATGTGTTCTTTTGATGACCAATTTCTTGAGTTCTTTGTATATTTTGGACATCAGACCTCTGTCTGATGTGGGGTTAGTGAAGATCTTTTCCCATTCTGTATGCTGTCATTTTTATCTTGTTGACTGTGTCCTTTGCTTTACAGAAACTTTTCAGTTTCAGGAGGCCTCTTGGCCAGTTGGTGGTGGAGCATGCCTTTAATCCCAGCACTCAGGAGGCAGAGACAGGCTGATCTCTGTGAGTTCAAGACCAGCCTAGTCTACAGAGTAAGTTCCAGGACAGGCTCCAAAGCTACAGAGAAACCCTGTCTCAAAAAACCAAAGGAAAAAAAGAAAAGAAAGAGAGAAAGAGAATAAGCTTTTAACATCATTTTTTTTTTATTTAAATTCATTCTTAAAGCACATGTATTAGCATTTGATTCAGGAAAATGGTAAAAGCACCTTCAAAGGGCTAAAATAAGAATAATTGTTTTTCTGATGATGTACATTAAGTATATAACCTGTCATGATGAGAATTTAGAAAAAAGAAGGAGGAATGGGTGGAAGAAAGAAAGAGAAAAGAGAGGGGGATATAGAAGGGGAAGTTGATGTAGTGTTGGGAGTCATGTAGCCTAGTTTTGGATCAGAACATGGATGCTTGTCCAATGAGTCTCTAAGAGGCAAGACCCGTGGAGATGGTCTCTCACTCAGCAAGAGCCAGTGGACCTCGGGACAGCACAAAACACTGCTTGGATTGCACCACCCGCACCCTCACTTCTCTCTCATAATGTTGATGATAATCTCGGCAGCTTTTAGCTTCACTTTGTCAGTCATGCATGGTATAGATGTAATCATTCCCAGAAACCCCCCTTTTTAAAAAAATAAAAATTTCCTCCTAAAATTCTTTGGGAACCTGATGCTTCTCAGGTTTCTTTCCTGGAAATACCAACGGTTCCCCCAGACCCTGGAGACATTTTTGATTCAGTGCTGACAGGATAGGAGGCAATAAAAGTTAATGGATATATATATATAAGGAAGCGGCACAGAAGACATTAACAGTGCCTCCCAGTTCTGGGAAAGAGCATCAAGAATGGTGTGGCCTGATGGAAAAAGAGTGCCATATCAAAGTTCCCCATTATCGACGGGTGCGACAAGGGTTAGAGAAATGCAAGCTAATTATATGGAAGCAGCTTATGCTAACTCACTCCTATTTCTATAAATAAGCTTTGTTAAGTTTTGAGCAATATTGTTGTTCTTGAGAATGTGTGCCTATTATCACTACCTTTTTAGCTTTGTATGGACAGGATGTGCCTGGCTCTATATTTAGCTAAACTAGCAGAATAATGAGGGTTGCTTTTGGTTTAATATTGTTTTAATTTAAAAGTTGAAAAAAAATGCTTAATTTTGCCTGAGGTTAATGCTGAAGTCTGGTGGGGTGAGAAAAACATGTTTGTCTTTGAAGTATAAATAAGGATGACTCAGTCTATTCAGGGCTGCCACATATGTGAAACTCATCTGGTGGTCAGAATTTTCTTTCCACAGATCACTCTTCCCTGTTTCAGGACCTGAACACAGAGCAGGATCCTAGCAATATGCCAGTTGAAATAATAGGAACAGTTTAGTCAAATTGCTCAGCAGGAATTAGGAAACAGAAAGTAATTAATACAAGCCCCTGCTTTCAGCAAACTACTCCTTTGATCTGTTGCTTGCCTTTGTGATTGCCTTTTCCTTGGTTAAGGAAAGTAGGAGCTCTGAGCACCATTGTAAAAGAACAGGAAGAAAATATGGAATTGCAGTTTTTCAATACTCTGCTTTTCTGGTTAACAAGATAGAGTGTAATTTCACTTTGGACCAGTTTCTGTCATAATGTAGACAATGTTAAAGCACAGTGGTGTTTTGTTTGTTGGTTGGTTGGTGGTTGTTGTTTTGTTTTTCTTTTTTCTTTCTTTTCATACAAAACAGCCTTTCCTACCTCCCCTCCTCCCAGTCACCCCACTAGCCCTCTCCCCCACTTCCACTTTTCCTCTCTTTCCCTTCAGAAAAGAGCAGGTCTTCCAGGGATATCAACTGAACATGGCATAACAAGTTTTATTGAGACAAGAAACAAACCCTCATAACAAGGCTAGACAAGGGAACTCAGTAGGAGGAAAGGGGTTCCAAAATCAGGCAAAAGAGTCAGAGCCACCCACCACTACCACACAGTAGTCTTTATGATGATGATAGCACCTATTGAAAAGTTTCTGCACCCTGATAAAGCTCTCTGCTGATGCAATAATCCAAACCAGACCAAATCAAATCAAATTAGAAAAAGCCCAGGTTTAATGGATGCCAACGCTCCTGGGTGACCTTACAGTCCCCTAGAGAGTAGACAGGAAAGGAACCTGGAAAACCACATGTTTGTTCTCTGGAATACAATTTAAATACCCTGTGGGAGTGGTCTTGAACATCTCTGGGGAGGATTCAACATTTGGCAGTCTTTCTCAGAGGTGAAAGTCTGGACTGAGGCAACTCCCAGGGGAGGGGACTTGAGATGGAACTTCCACTCAAACATTCCAGATTCTTTGGATATATGGATACCAGAGGTAGGTCACACTTCCAACCAAACATGCCAGACTCTTAGGGTATAGGGGTGCTGCCTCAAGTCTGGCTACTTCCGACAGGCTCTGGGTGATGGGGGGGGGGGAGAGTGGGGAGTTGGTCGGCTCACACTCAGCCTGGCTGGAGAGACATCCAGTTAACTGCCATCCTGGAGACCTCAGGTATCTCTTCCTTGAGGTAGATGAGAAAGCAGGTTGCTAGGAGAAAAAGCAGATTGTTATTACCAGCCCTAAGATTGGGGGTAGCCATGGGAAGGGTGATGAACTGCCAGAAAGAATGGGGCAGAGAGGTGTCCTGGTTGCACAGGAGAGGCAAGGGTGAATGAGTGAGATGAGAACAGATGTGCCCTTTAAAACCAGATGTTAGTTGCTGGGTAGGTGCCTATTTGAGCCTGGAGAGGTTCTACCAATGGTGAAGTCCCAGGAGATGGTGCAGGTGCTGGCGTTATCTGGAGAGCCCTCTGTAGGTTGGTCGTGGCCCAGACAGCAGGAGTGACCTGTAAAATATGTGTGAAAATGGGTAGGGTCAAAATAGGCTCTGGAGACAGCTGTTATCAGACCAGATTTCTTTATATAACAGCAGAACTTTTTCCAGGAACCTGCAGGTGTCTGTAAGACAGCTGGAACAGATTCACATCTTTGTGTCATAGCAAAAGGCTATTGCTTTAGGTTAAAAGGCATGAACATTTTAGAAAACAATTAAAGAAAATTGGAAATTCTGAACCTCTGAAGATACATCTGAAACCAGTTAATTTTGGACTAGGAAGCCTGTTAAATAGGCACACCTGTTTGTATTTTTAGCAGGAAACTTAACAAATGAAGTAATGGGCTACCAGTACCTTAAGTCAACAAATGCCATTAGACAGATCTAAGAGGGATAAGTAAATGAGCAGAAGTGAGACAGCTTTTTTAGCTATGCAGACAATCCAAAGTTGCTCCATAGTCTGGCCAATACTACCAGCTTTAGGAGCATTACTTGGCTTTAACTGATGAGTTCAGGAAGCCTGAAGATTTTCCTATGGAGGTAAGGTTTAGTCTACCTGTCTTGGCAGGATGAGACGGGATCCCCTGTGGTAGTTTCCAGGAAGCTGATATGGTGAAAGGCAGCTTTTGCTATGTGGGTGGTTCTGTATATCCAAAGGCAAGCCTCCAGGCAGAAGGTCTTCTGTAACCATGCATCTTCTTGGAGGAGCTACAAGATGCTAAAACTGGCTTGTCTCTGTCATAAGAAGCTCTTTTTTAAATGCCATACTTTCAAATCTGTAAAGGCACTTGAGAATCAGGGTACCATTGCCTGTCAGGTATATCTAAATTAGACATATAAGTTAAATTTGGACACATAGTTTACCCAATCAGTTACAGCTTACCAATGTCAATAGAGGCAAGAAGATTAGAGGAAATAGCTCAGTAAGCCAAAGTATATTAAAGGCAGAATGTCTCCTTGGTAGGGCCAGCACATGTGGGTACTCTTAGCAAAGATGGTGCTGAGGTTTTGACTTTGACCTCAACAAAAAATGGCAGCTATGCATGTGTTTACTTTTTTTAGTGCTGTTGTAATCTGGAGTTACAAGTTTTTTAGATTTTAAAACAAGCACACATGCACACACAGACATAAAACAAGCATACTGTGGCCACATTATTTACACATATATATTAACAGACAGATGAAGAAAACTTTTTTTAGAAAACTGTGCCAGCTGATCAACTTAAAAATTTTGGCCTAGGCTGTAGAAAGCCAGGCAAGCACACTTAGTGGTTCTACTAAGAGCCGGATCAGCAGATGCTGTAAGAGAGAGCAGAAAAATAAGGAGAGAATACAGTTTAGATTAGGAGGACATGGGAATGGATTCATTGTAGCGAGAATCCCAGTGTGACCAGATCACATGCCAAGAATACAGACAAAGAGCGAACAGCAAGAAAAGTGGTAAAGTGGGGGTGGGGAGGGGATGGGAGTACAGCATCCAGAAACCATGGGCATTTGCGGGGGGGGAGTTGTTTACTTGTTTTCACACCGGCAAAAATTTTTAGGCATTAAGGATATATAGTTTCAGATAGCCCTAATTTAAAAAGATTTTGTAAAAGGCAGCCCAAGGGCACTTGGAGATTAGGCCTTCAAATTGTAGGTACCCATTTTGCAACTTTTTGCTGGGACCCATAGCCTAGAGCAATGTGTCCATTGTGGTAGAGTTTGGGTCAGAAAACCAGAGAGGTGTGAGAAATACTTAGAACAGGACATCTCCTGATAAAAGGATCCCACATGGACAAGGCAGGTACGTGACCAGTCAGATTGGGCCCTGGCACTGCTGCATCTTCCACAGGACAGCCTGAGTTTTGCATGAGGCCCTGGGCCTCAAGGCAATGACTTGGCACTCAGAACTTACCAAGATGAAGCTGATCTTAGCCTGGCGGAAAGCAAGTGCAAGGGAGGGTGTTTTCTTCCCACATGGTCCTGGGCCCGTGGAACCTTCAGATGAAAAGTTTCTGCACCCCGATAAACCTCTTTGCTGATGCAATAATCCAAATCAGACCAAATCAAACTGGATTGGAAAAAGCACCAGTTTAATAGATAACAATGCTTCTTGGTGGCCTTCCAGTCCCCAAGAAAGGAGATGGAGAAAGAAGACCAGAAAACCATGTGTTTGTTCTCTGTGGTACAATTTAAACACCCTGTGGAAGTAGTCTTGAGCATCTCTAAGGAGGGGTCATTGTTTGGTGGGCTTTCTTGGTGGTGGGGTCATAACTGAGGCAACTCCCAGGGGAGGGGGCTTGGAATGGAACTTTCCTACCCAAACACTCCATACTCTTTGGCTATATGGATGCCAGTGGCTGGGGTGAAGCCTAAACCCAACCATCCCAGACTCTTTGGGTGTATGGATACCAGTGGGTGGGGTGACACTTCCACCCATACATCCCAGACTCTTTGGGTATGGGAGTGCCAGGGGTTGGGGTGAAGCCTGAACCCAAAAATCCCCAACTCTTTGGGTATAAGGATACCAGTGGCTGGGGTAAAGTCTGAACCCAAACATTCCAGACTCTCTGAGTATAGGAATGTAAGGTGCTGGGTGAAGTCTGAATCTAAACACCTATGATATTTAAAATTCAGCACTGTAACAGAATCAGCTTGGAGCAGTGACTTCCAAGTAATGTTGTGTGAATATTGAACTATTTTATTTGATTATTTTGTGAATACAACTATTAACCCATGTGAGCTACGTAAATGCAGAACAATATCATTATCATATCCTCACTTTTGTACCTGATGAATCAAGACACATACATATCACATGATATCCAAAAATTGAAAACATAAGCCAAATTGCACATAATTTTAATGACCACAATATTCATGCCTATGTAAAAAGTGAGGTTGGAATGATGGCTTAGCACTTCCAGAGGACTTGGGCTGGGTTATAGAACCCACATCAAAGGACTCACAATCATTTGTTACTTAATTTCTAATATGCTCCACTAGCACCTGCACATATATGTGCACATATATTCATAAAAAATTATAAATACATTCTTACTTGTATGTAGTGAAAAATGTGAAGAAATGTGTATGTCTTGTGATTTACAAAACAGCAGCATGCAAGAGTCAGATACCAGGCAGTAGAACTCACATGGGGGCATTTATCATGGGCAAGGGAGTGTAAAAAGGGATAAGTGTAAGAGGAGACTGGCCTCTGGGGACAGGAGCAGCAGAAGAGAAGAAAAGTAGAGAAAGAGGGCAAGAAGGGGGAGACAAACAGGCAGAGAGCAGAGAGAGAGAGAGAGAGAGAGAGAGAGAGAGAGAGAGAGAGAGAGAGAGAGATTGGGGGTGGGCAGGGCCCTTTTAAAAGGGAACATAGTGAATGTACACAGGAGGTGCTCTTAGTGGCTGGAGCTGAGGACATATCCTTTCAGAACCAAGGTCAGGGCAGTACATATGTCTGGATACTAACAATGTGTACACACACATATATAATACATCATTATAGTCTTCATGCCACACATTCAAAAATATGTGTGTTTATATAAATATCTCACATAATATCAAAACTAACTGAACAGAAATTGTTTTATTTTTTCAATGTAGAAATTACCAGTGACATTATTAGATGGTCTTTGGGAGGGATTTGAAAGGCCTTACCATGTTGCCTTTGTAAGCTTATAATGCACTTATTAGCCTGGAGCCTCTACATGTTAGCCTTTGCAAGCTTATGATCCACATGTTAGCCTGGAGCCTCTCTTACCAGTGTTTATTCTTCACTAGCCTTTCATCCCACAAATAAATTTTAGATTTAACCAAATCCGAGCCAACGAGCAGGCTGTGAGCCATTGAATAGTCTGTGACAAATAGACCTTGTTTCATTTCAAAGGATTTGAGCTTGAAATTACTTTTAACATTTCCAAAGCAAATGCCTCCCTCCTGTCATCCACGGCCCAGTTTAAACCTTCCCATCTGCATTTCCAATTATAATAGAGAGAAAAAGATCTGTGTTGAACAAAGGATTGTTTTTATGAATTTTCATTTCAGGAAAGACAAACTTGGGCATAGAGCTACATGAAGGACAGTCTTTTCATTTCATATGCTAAAATCCTGTCTAATTGTTTAAAAACTATTTTAGATGCCTGTCATTTCTGTTAGAGCATACTATCATATTATTACAAAGTTTATATGTGGACATTTTCTATAATTTTAAAAATAAATTGTTTATGAATAGCAGCATTATCTTCAATATTAATATATTATACATAATGTACATAAATGTACATTCTAAATGCATTTTAAATACTTTGTTAGCATAATACATTTATCCAGTACTTTCTTTCCCCACAGTTGTTTTGTTATTTTAAGCTCTGTGGTACTGAACTTAATAAAAAAAACTACCCTGTATTGCATCTTGGAGCACAGGGTAGCTAGCAATTTAGGGCAAGTTTTGAGTCCACAAAAATATCTAATATAAGTATCAGCTCTGGCATTTTAGATACATTTTTAATCTTAAAATATTAGTGGATAGATTGGGAGAAGTGACTAATGTTATCGTCACAGAAATATTTTCTGTTCTAGATAAAATTTGAGGTCAGTTGACTAAATGACTGGTCACCCACCTGTTGTGGAAGGCCTCTTGTTTGTCCCCAGCTACTCAGTCCCCAAATAATCACACAGAAACTGTATTAATTAAATCACTGCTTGATCCATTAGCTCTAGCTTCTTATTGGCTAACTCTTACATCTTAATAACCCATTTCTATTAATCTGTGTATCGCCACATGGCTGTGGCTTACTGGGTAAAATTCCGTCCAGCATCTGTCTCTGGCAGGGCTGTGCTACATGGCTTCTCTCTGACTCTGCCTTCTTTCTCCCAATATTCAATTTAGTTTTCCCTGCCTACCTAAGTTCTGTCTTGCACAGGCCTAACACAGTTTTTTTATTAATCAATGGTATATACAACATACAGAGGGGAATCCCACATCACCCACCTAGTAAGTGATGCACAAATAACCTTCATTCCTTAGTTCATTTTTTCATCCTTTTTAAAACCATCAAACATTTAAACTAAACATCAAATACTGAACTTGATAGCTTTATACCTTTACCCGCAAACTATGCCTAAGTAAATGTCCATGGGCAGAGCTGGATTCTCCAGTTGTTACCAGAGTAACTAAGGTATAGTACTTTTACTTTAACAAAATTACATATACTCTGTACAAAACAGCCTTTCTTGTTGAACTTTCTTTTCAAACTGCAAGCTCCCAAATAAAGACATGGAGATTTATTATTAATTATTAAAATTTAGCCTTAGCTTAGGCTTGTCCCAAGTTCTTATAACTTAAATTAACCAGTTTCTATTAATCTACATTCTGCAACATTTTTTAACCTCTCTTCAATCCTTTATTCCTGATTTACTCTTCATCTCACTGCCATTTCCTGTGTGCCTAGATTCATAACCCTGAATGAATTCCCTCTCCCTGGAAGCCCTGTCTATCCTCTCCTACCTAGCTGCTGGCCATTCAGCTCTTCATTAAACCAATCAGATATCTCAGGCAGGCAAGGCAAAGCAATGGCATATCTTTACATTGTTTGTTGAAATACTCTGAAACATTGCACTCCCTCAAGTTTTTCCAAATATATCTTAATTTCTATAAACTTTAAAAATGATAATAAAAAGTTTTACTTATTTATTTATTATTTTGAGAATTGAGATAGCTGTGTGTTTTTCTCAGGTAGACCTTCCATTACTGAAGGTGTAAGAGAAATTTTTATTTCATCTGCTTTTTTTCCTTGCTCTTAATGTTATTAGCATTTTCCCAGAAAATACAAATGGAAAAGTCTTATTGTCTGTGCCTAGTAAAATCTCAAAAAAATAGGAAAATAAAAGAAAGACATATGTATGAAATACTATGCTTAATTTTCTTTGAAATGTCTTTACTGCCTTACCAAGTGGTGACAAAAGGAAGACCAGAAAAGGTATCTAGCTATCACATTTTTAATAATTATACAGAGGGATGAGATATATTATAATGTTTGTCTTTAAAAACTAGTAAAATTCTTAGTCCAATGCTTTTCAGATGAGAGTTTCACTAAACTTAGAATGTATATTTTTAATTTAGGTATTTTTATTAGTGATATAGCCCATAAACCTTGTCACAAAAAGTAGTAGAAATTTCTTATCCAACAAAATATTTCATAATTTTCTCATCAATATTTTACATTCATAGTATACATTCAATATATAACACATTCTTTTCACATATTCTAACTTCAAATATTCTTTCTGCCCATGAAAACCTTTTTTCTTTCATCATGTAAGAGTTTTCTAATTTTTCTTCATGTAATTAGTTTTCTAATTTCTAATTTCTAAATTTCCAATTTCTCATTATTCATTATACTTTTCTCTATGGATAAAAGACATTTTTAACTATATTTATATTCATATTTATATTGTCAGCATGTTCATATATCACAGCAATAAAAGTGACCACTATTATGCTGGTAAATGTTAGAGCATACAGAGGGAGAAGCGGTGTCAGGGAGGACGCATTATTTATTATTGTAGCATCCATCATACATGTATTTCCAAGGTCAAGAAAGCCCTGTGTGAAATATAAAGCCAAGGAACAATTACCATACAGGGCCTCTGGAAATAAACTGGAATAGTTGGAATAGTTTTTAAAAAAATCTATTAGTAATGGTTGTCTTTTAATCACACCTTGATTATAGAGAAATTGACTCTGTAGTCCAATAGGGTTTTTTTTTTTTAAATGTCTTTCATAGTCAGTCTTAAGTCTCTAACTTTTATATTAGCGATAAGGCCTGGGTATGGTCATTTTTCTAGTTCTCAGTGATTTTAATGTGTGCTTAGTTGAAAATGCGTGGTTAGAGTGGGAAGATCAGGTGATATATGGAAAAATAAAACACAAAAGACTGTCAAATCTAAAATCTGACAAGTTCAGAATTATCAGACATCAACTGAAGCTGCAGCTGAATAAGTGAAGGATGCTCTTGAGGTCACAGAGAAAGTGAAATAGTCAGCATCCAGATTCTTTCTATTCCTTTCTTTGGCTATCAGAATGTGGTGCCTTTTAGGGTAAGTCCTGCATGTGTGCTGTTTATTCATTTAATAAAAGATACATTTTCCAATTTAAGATTGTGGGATATGAACTAAATATACAACGCTTCCAGACCAAAGGCTCAGGAAACATTTTAGAAGAGGAGATCGGAATAGTATTCAGGTTAGAAGATTGGAGTGTTTGGTGTGAGATTGTGTTTCTCAGTAATATCAGAAGCTACACCATTTACTGTCACCAACATTACTGCCCAAATGTAAGTTGAACATGGACAACACCAATGAATATGCCAAAGTGGATGGGGGAGAGCCCATGAGGGTCCAATCCTATACAAAGAGCTATAGACAACGGAGGAAAGCTAGGACTGCAAAAGCTGGTTCTCCCCACGGAAGAGTATCCCAAGGTTGTCCAGTGCAAAACAGTCAGCTCTGAAAACATCTATACAAATAACATTGTATATACTGAACTGGTTATAATATACAGATATGAAGGGGTAGGTATATAGGAGGGTTTAGAAGGAGGAAAGGGAAGGGAAGGAATTAAAATTATTATCTCAACAATAAAGTATAACAAAATAAAACATTCTGTAGGATAAGGGAGATATATTAGTAGGTACAGTGAAGACAAATTTCAGATCCTTAGAACCAAAGTAATAAACCAGGCTCAGTGACAGTGCCTGTAACCCCAGCATGGAGTTAGAAGGTTCCATAAGGCAGATTAGCCAGCTACCTCAGTCAATCAATAAGCTCTATGTTCAGTGGGAGTACCTGCCTCAAAAGATAAGATGGAGTATGATAGAAGAAAGCACACAACTCTAACTCTGATCTTCACAGGTATGTATTTATATAGACCTGTGCATACACAGGTACATACATGCAAGCTTAATACAATCATGGTATAAGAGATCATTTTTGTTAAAATCTTTTCTTGCCTTTGATCTTTTAAATAAGATACATTAGTAGTTATTTCTAAGTCTATGTTTTTCTATAATAAAAAATTTCAAAAATATTTTAATTCTTACTAGCAGTTCCTGAGCAAGCTGAGTCTCGTGCTGAAAGCATTATATATTGGAAGGAAATGCTGTTCTCCAGATCGAGTGCCTGCAGGGCAGGAATAAGTCAGATTTTCCTTCTCCATTTCTTTTTATCTTCTCTCCCAGTGTTTCTTTCTCCTTCATGCTTCCAGAGCCTTTGGCATATAACTTGAATTCAAAATGAGACACCCATTATACATTTTTATAAAAGTTGTTTAGAGATGTGAGACTTAGTAAAGAATCTTTTAAACATGGGTTAAATTCACAATATTATAGGCTTTAGAACAGCTAAAGGTGAAGGAAAACAAAATGATCTTCATTTTCTCATCATATTTACTGGATAACTGTGCTATGCAAAATATAAATTACTTTTCTAGTGGGCATCCTAATAAAGATAGCCCATAATAGCCTTTGCACTGATTATCTTAGTTTGTTTTTGTGACGTTGACTATTTTGTTTCTAAAATATTTACAAAGTAAAATGCAGGCTGATAGGAGCCATTTCTCGCTACCACTACATTAACATGCACAGCTGTGAGGAGAACTCATCTAACCCAAGAGACCGCTTCTTTTGCTTGTAGTACTAGTGATTGCACTAAGTCAGGTTTCTGTGTTAACCTAGATTCTCTTTTGGTCAACTAGAACAAAACCACACAACAAGGTAGGGAATATTTTCTGAGAAGGGCTCATTAGCTTGAATGAGGACACAACCCTACCTTAAGAAAGATTGCCACAATTGAGCTGACCTATCCAGAGTAAATGATCAAACAAATGGTAAATGATAGGTAGTAAATCCTGGATACAGTGAAAATATGAAGCAAGTAGGCTTATAAAAGATTTATAAGCATAATGATCTCTATTAAAATTTTAAAATGAGTCCATTAAAGGCAGCATAAGAAAGATTTTGAATGAAGAAACTGTATCCATATCTTTGTACAATCAGCATATAAATATACTGTATATTTAATGGTATCTGCCTATGGCATTAACTCTGCTGGGTATAGGACTCCATGCCTATTCATCCTTTTCATCTCCACACTTACATATGTATGAATGTGATTATTTGCGACTGTGTGCATGCTTCTTTCAATTGGAGGATGTAGTTAAAGTACATTCTTAAATCTCACGTTTGTATTATCCTCAGCTTTTCTGTGCTCTGATTAAACTACATAAACTAGGTGATGGACAAAAAAAATCTCAGTTGTGCAGAGAGAGCTGAGTAGAAGTTGATGGGCAAAATCTTTTATTCCCCAGTCCCTTCCCATCCTGCTGAAATCAGGAGTCATTTTCACCATGTGAATAGCTGCAATTTGATGAGTTGTTTTGGAAGACAGAAATATGTAAAGATAGTATTGTAATGAGAGGCAGCACTTGTCTTCTAACAAGGCTTTAACAATCTTTCACTGGCTATTCTGATAACTAGGATCCTGAGTGGCTAAATTAGTTCTCTTGTTTTTCAACATTTGACTTGTAAAAAGAAAGTGTTCCATATTTCCAATACTGTTTTCATCCCTGAAATACACTTAAGTTAGACAGGGAGCTGAAAAGAGAATATATGTATTAATATGGTTTGGGAGGTCCTTCTGTCTATGTGTTGCTTTTATTGGTTAATGAATAAAGAACTGGCTTGGCCTATAGCATAGGAGGAAAAGGGCAGAGCCAGAAAGACGCCATGGAGCCCTTTGTCGGTAAGGTACAGCCATGTGGCGATACACGTGGTGAATAATAGAAATGGGTTAAATTAATATGTAAGAGTTAGACAATAAGAAGCTAGAGCTAATGGGTCAAGCAATGATTTAATACAGTTTCTGTGTGATTATTTTGGGGCTGAGGACCAACAAGCAGCCTCCCTCCAACATTAATATGCTTTAACAAAATGTATTTTATATATGTTAAAATGTGTTCTTAAGATTGTATTTCCTGTGATTTTACCAACATCCATTTACTATATGAGATGCTTAAATATAAAATACTGTATTTAGTTTAAATATTGAAAAATATAGAGCTATATACTATGTAAACAGAATTTTGGCAGTTCTTTTGATCAAATAAGAAATGAGAACTGTTTTGTGAACAATACACAGTCTGAGAGCATATCATTATAGAAGAGGGCTAATTATATGGATAAAGGCTAAAGTAATCATTGTTCAGCTGGATTATATGTTTTGAACATTACCAAATACAACTGTGTAAACAAAATTTTGTTATTGCAGTCTGGCTCAAGGAACTTTGTTTTCTGGAAAATTCATGTGTGATGACTATGGTTACAAACAGATTTCATCTGCAAATTCTGCTGTTGATGGTTTGCATGGCTGAGCTGTAATGGTAATTTAACTATTTTTAAACCATGTATGACTCGTAAATGGTTGAAACAGCTTTGCTGTAAAAGTATCTTTTTCCAGCAAATAGAAGTATAAATTAACAATTTTTTCTGATCTTGTAGACTACACCTATGCTATAAAAGTGATAATATATATGGCTACGAATTTTGTTATTTTGTATGCACACGTGAGCAGAGACATATATGCTTAAGGTAATGTGTCCTTAAATAAATAACAACATCTCCCCTCTCTCATTTATACATAATTATATATGTTTATATTTTATGTTTCTCTTATAATTTGTATGCTTCACCAAACCAATGACTGGGTTTTATTTGTTTTGAACATGTACAAGTACTGATCTGTAGCTCAATAAGCACTTTTTAGGAGACTATTTGGAGGTTCTCACAGAGGGGCACAAATAATCATACTCCCTTGAGAAAAGTCAGTACTCCTCCAGCAAGGAAGGTAGTCCATTTTTACCAAGAATATAGAGTTTTAAAAGATTTATAAGGAATTGCGAGGGAGGGAGAAGCTACTCACCTAACTAGTCTAGCAGCCATGAGTAGGGTGAGAGATGTTGAGGCCAGATCATGCTTCCACCATAGTAAATACAGAAGGATAGAATAGGCTAGTCACAGAACACTAGAGGTTGTTGACTACTGGTCTATTGCTGAATTACTATTGTTTACTATTTCAACAGTTTTAGACATTAAAAGTTATAAAGTATTTTTATATCCATGATTTTAATAGTATTCTTGAGTAAGGAAAAGCCACTCTTTTCATGTAGGATTTTTGATTGTGTAAAATTTTGATAAAAATTTAATCTACCTAAATAACATCATAGGTATGAATGTGGTTAATGTCATTAATGGTTAATGCATTGGGTTGACAGACTCATAAATATCATAATGATGAGTATAAGCATTTGTTTAACAGTTACCATTACAAATGTTTTACTTATTATATTTCTTCATTCAATATAATTTAATAATATTGCTGATATTATTTTACTACTTAATTATGGCATGCTATTGATATATAAATATAACACATACCATGATTCTAAAATCTTTGGGTCACAGAAACAATATAAATGAGAAACTATATAATAACCTGTCTGGTGCCTTTTCCATTGCAAAAAATAGAGTCAGAATTCAAACTGAGGCCAAATTATTATTAACACTACAGTACCATGCTAATTATATTGAGAAGTTGGTGAGATAGTCTTTTAGGTTTGGCCATTCTATTAAACAATAATAAGACTAATCAGGAATTGTATAATGTGTTAAATAACTTAAATTAAGACCCTTTTCAAATGCAAATGATATGTAATCTCAGATGAAATTAAATTTGAACACTCCTAAAAATAACTGCTGAATGTGAAATATATTAATAAACAGACACACATACACACACATGCACACACTAATAAAGAGTTATGTCAATTGTAAAATGTTGGTCACAAATCAAAAAGAAAGTTTCCTCCCACCTTTTTTTCTACATTTTCCCCCAAACTTAGGTCATCCTTCCATTGATTCATAAATCAATTAATTACCATTTAGAGACCTTTGGGCAGCAGGAAATTGGATCCACATTAAAAAGAAAAAGGGACTAATTTGCTTTAATCCCAGAAGTTTCATGTTCGATGGGGAGTATAATTAGAAGTGACCCATTGTTTGAAGAGTAGAGCATTGATGTCCTTTTGACTTCATTGTCCCAAAGACTGGAGAAAATCGAGAGAACTGATTCTTCTTAAGTAGAAACTAAGGAATCAATGATATCAGAAAACAACTAGATGCACATGGTATGGAATACAAATTCTTTGCATTTTAATTCATAAAGCAAATATTTGGTTCTACATTTGGATACTCTATAAATCTTGCAAGTAGAGATAAGTATAGTCTTTAAAGGCAAATGTAACAACTATGCTGGTACTTCTATTTAATATCTCATTATAACACCTAGTTATTCAATTAGATGTAACTTTTTGTTTTGCTTTAAACTATTTCAAAATTAATTTTGTGTTTTTATTGATTTTGAGAATGAAATAATGAAATAATGAAAATAAATAATAAAAAGAATGAAATGAATACATTTAACTAAAGGAAACCATTTCTCCAGTTGTAAGACTTTCCAGAAATCATTCCTAGACCTTGAAATTGAATCTATCTTCAGTCCCTAGCCTACATGAAAAAAACAGAGAATTTCATCTAGCCTTTAGTAAGTGAGAGATGAAACAGACAAAATTAATATTTTTATGGATTCCCCATCTTATCAATGTGAAGTAATTCATATGATAAATTAAATATCAGTGGGCTATACAATAAAACATATATAGTGATTTGAAGGAGTCCTTTCCACAATTTTCTTTCTGAGTTTTGCAACAACTAATAGCCACATTGTATTAGTATTTGATAACAAATTATATGAATTATAAAAAATCAGAACTACATGCTAAATGGAAACACTCAGATAGGCTATTGTTGCAAGCTTAAATTCACAGCATATTTTTACCTACATGATAGGGCAGGAATCAATCCTATCAAGGTAATAGCTTCTTATTTCTTGATAAAAGTCTCTGAAAGTTGAAAGATGCCTTCCTGGGTTTGAATAACGCATTTGTTTTTTTTCTCAGACTCATGTTGAGATTCTTTTACCCTTAACTTTAAGACCTTCAAATCCCTTAATTTTTGTACGTTTGATTAAGCAAATCCTTGAGGAAAGTACAGAGTGACTATTGAATAGAAAGCTTTTTAGGAGGCTAACAGGCTCTGACTTCTGAAAATGTTAAATTAACTTAAGGCCTTTCCAGAGAGCATTGTTTTACAAAAACCATGTCAAAGTTTGGTATCCTCATTATCTAGAAAGTATCTTTCCCCTTTGAGATCTGAGACTACTGGCTTTTCTTGCAACTGTATTGCAACTAATTTATGAAAGTGTAACATCTCAGTGGCAAAAGAAATTCTGTTGCCTGCCATGTGTCAGACCTGTAACTGTGGGTCTTTCTGTTCACCATAGATCTTGGGCCAGTTTTGATTAAAGATATCTCTGGAGTTGATAATCAACTGCAGATCTAAGCTCTTTATTGTCCTTGTCTTTGATGAGGCACTGGTTATTACATCATTTTATAGTCATCTTTTGCTTTTTCTGATATTTACGAGAGAATTTTTATCCCAGAAGAGAGAAGGTATTTAGAAAGCAAAAATAGAATGCATTTACTACATCAATAGCTAAGGCTATGGAACAGAGATGTAGCTATGTAGTCTATGTCAGCAGTTTCAGGAAGGAACCAAAATAGTTCTAAGTTCATCCATTCTCTTTTGAAAACTTTTGATAGAGTATTTTTGACATGAGTTTACAGAAGTCAGATATCAGATGAAGAGGCAAGTTTCTATCATAAGAAAATTCTTATGTTACAAAATGTTTTGCATTTTTGCATACTCAAGAAGTGAAGGTATTTTTCTTATTTGCAAGGATTTTCAAAAGTGTGCATGTTAATTATGTATTAGAAATTATATTCTATATATTATAGACAATGTAAGATTTTGCTTTTTAAAGTAGGTTTTTTAAAATTTTTTATTTTTCCATTCAAAAATTGACCCTTCCTCCCTTTCTCCCATTCCCCTCCTGCTCCCCCACTATCCCTCCTCCCTCCCGCTCCATCCTTAAGAGAGGGCAGGGTACCCTGCCCTGTGGGAAGTCCAAGGCCCTCCCCTCTTCATCCCGGCCTTGGAAGGTGTGCATCCAAGTAAACTAGGGTCCCAAAAAGCCAATACAGGCATAAGAGACAGGTCTCAGTGCTATTATCAATGGCTTCTCAGTCCGTCCCCATTGGCAGCCACATTTAGAGAGTCTGGTTTGATCACTTGCTTGTTCAGTCCCAGTCCAGCTGGATTTGGTGAGCTCCCATTAGATCAGGCACACTCTCTCAGTGGGTGGACCAACCCCTCGCGGTCCTGACTTCCTTGCTCATCTTCTCCCTCCTTCTGCTCTTCAGCTGGACCTTAGGAGCTCAGTCCATTGCTCTGATGTGGCTGTGGGTCTCTGTCTCTATCTCCATCCATCGGACAAAATTTCTATGGTGATATTCAAGATATTCATCAGTGTGACTATGGGAGAAGGCCAGTTCAGGCACCTTCTCCTCTGCTGCCCAAGAACCTAGCTGGGGACATCCCCATGGACACCTGGGATCCCCTCTAGAGCCAAGTCTCTTGCCCACCCTGAAATGGCTCCCTTAATGTAGGTATCTTCTTCCCTGCTCCCATATCTGCCCTTCCTCCATCTCCACCCTCCCACTCCTCCGACCCTCCCCATTCCTTCCCTTCTCCCTTCTCTCTCCCCCTCTCCCTTCCTCCCATACTACCCCCACCCTCACCCTCTTGCTCCCAACTTTTTCCCGGTGATCTTGTCTGCTTCCAATTTCCAGGAGGATCTATATATGTTTTTCTTTGGGTTCACCTTATTATTTAGCTTCTCTAGGATTGCGAACTAGCCCTTCACCACCCATGGCCGTGTGTGTCTCCTACAGCCCCTTCACCACTCACTGCAGCGTGTGTCTCCCTACAGCCCCTTCACCACCCTTCACAGCCCCTGATTTTTTGGAGTTGACCTTGTATCCTGCCACATTACTGAAGGTGTTTATCAGCTGTAGGAGTTCTTTGGAAGAGTTTTTGGGTCGCTTATGTACACTATCATATCATCTGCAAATAATGAAAGTGACTTCTTCCTTTCCAATTCGAATCCCCTTGATCTCCTTATTTTGTCTTACTGCTATTGCTAGAACTTCAAGCACTATATTGAAGAGGTATAGAGAGAGTGGACAGCCTTGTCTTGTTCCTGATTTTAGTGGATAGGCTTCAAGTTTCTCTCCATTTAATTTGATGTTAGCTGTCGGCTTGCTGTATATTGCTTTTATTATATTTATGTATGAACCTTGTATCCCTAATCTCTCCAAGACCTTTATCATAAAGGGGCCCTGATTTTTGTCAAATGCTTTTTCAGCATTTAATGAAATGATCATATGTTTTTTTCTTTCAGTTTATTTATATGATGGATTACATTGATAGATTTTTGTATGTTGAACCAGCCCTGCATCTCTGGGATGAAACCTATTTGGTCATAATGGATAAGCTTTTTTAATGTGTTCTTGCATTTGGTTTGCCAGTATTTTATTGAGAATTTTTGTGTCAATGTTCATGTGTGAGATTGGTCTGTAATTCTCTTTCTTGGTTGAGTCTTTGTGTTGTTTTGGTATCAGGGTAACTGTAGGTTCATAAAACGAGTTTGGCAATGACTCTTCTGTTTCTATTTTGTGAAACAAATTAAGGAGTATAGGTATTAGCTCTTCTTGGAAGTTCTGGTAGAATTCTGCATTAAAAACCATCTGGTCCCGGGCTTTTTTTGGTAGAGAGGTTTTTGATGATAGCTTCTATTTCCTCGAGACTCTTACGTCTATTTAAGTTGTTCACCTGGTCTTGATTTAATTTTGGTATATGGTACTTATCTAAAAAAATGTCCATTTCTTTTACATTTTCCAATTTTGTGGCATACAGGCTTTCGTAGTAAGACCTAATGATTCTCTGAATTCCGTCTGTGTCTGTGGCTATGTCCCCCTTTTCATTTCTGACCTTGTTAATTTGCGTGTTCTCTCTCTGCCTTTTGATTAGTTTGGATAGGTGTTTGTCAGTCTTGTTGACTTTCTCAATTAAAGTAGGTTTTTATTGAAAATATTTTTTCCCCAAAATATATTCCAGTCATGGATTTCACTCTTTTACCTCATAAATCCTTCCAATCCCTCTTCACCTCCCCACTCACAACACACAAAGAAACACAAGAAAACAAAACAAAACTGGAAATCATAATATATTAAGAATAAACAAGCAAATAACCAGTAAGACACAAAGTTTACAAAAATACATTGAATTAATTTTGTGTTGATCACCTACAATTGCACACGGGGTCCTACCTTTAAGTGTGGTTTATATACTCAGTAGAATTCCATTGGAGAAAGCTGGCTTTTCTTTCTGTCCTTCTCTCCTTCCTTCCTTCTTTCTTTCTTTCTTTTCTTTTTGTACTAGTAAAGACATGTAGAAGTATTTATTTCATAAATTGACACAAGTTTTCTGTTAATCAGTTTGACAACAGGTAGCCTTAAAAAATCAGCATTTTTATTCCCAAACTAAGATTTTATTCAGAAAACATTTCTTTAAAAAAAGAACCATCTATTTTCATGCACATATGTGCTTGCCTTCATTTGTATATGCTTATTCTCTGGCCCTATAGTTTTGAAGAGTTCTGAGAGCATGTTGCTACTAGGAATCAGTCCCAGGTAAACTGGAAGAGCAGCCCTCCTCTCCACCTCTTGAAGTTTTTGTAGCAACATGAGAAATAGGTCCAATTAAAGGAGTGAAAAAGAGACGGCTCTTTTAAAAAATATGATGATGTTAAAAATTTAGATTTAAAGTTGGGTGTTGTAGGGCAACGCCTGCTCTATGTGCTACATGCTATGGTACAGTTCATGAGTTGGGCAAGGGCTTGGAGATTGAAACACACACACACAGACACACAGACATGGGTGCCAAGAATGCCTCGAGAATGCTTCCTTTATTGTGTTCCAGGGCAGCTTATACAGGGTCTCCTTGACTAATGGCCACGCTGCAAGCTTGACTAACTCTCAGCTGCAAGCTCCAAAAGAAACCACTCATCAATAACTCCTGAGGGCCTTGTGCTCAGAGCAGCTGCAATCACAGAAAACAAGTTTACTCTGGCAGGCAGGGGGTCATAGGAAATTCAGGGTCGGGGGTCCACAGTCCCCGACAGAGTATGGTGAGGTGACTCAGCCTTAAAGCCTAGGATTACAACCAAAAATATAAGAGAAAACTATTTTTCCTTACAAGCAGGTGTCAATTAGAGATAGCTTCTTGGATAGGATGGGAATTGATGTCACTTCCTCTCTAAGGGGTAGGGTTGAAATGTATTTTACAATATTTAAGAGTACAGAGTTTTTAGGTTCAGTCTCTGGTTTATTGTTTATATTTAAATTTGTTTTGTCACATTTACCTTTAAATGGGGATAATATTGACTTCATGGGAATTTATTGAAATTAATTGAATTAACAGTTGTGTGTTTTGCAGCATTGAGTGTTACTCATAATACAAAAATTTGGTTTTCCCTGTATGTTTTGTGTAGTGATATTTCATTTGTAATTTTTTTTTTTTGGTTTTTCGAGACCGGTTTCTCTGTGGCTTTGGAGCCTGCCCTGGAACTAACTCTTGTAGACCAGGCTGGCCTCGAACTCACAGAGATCCACCTGCCTCTGCCTCCCAAGTGCTGTGATTAAAGGCATGCGCTGCCACTGCCCGGCTTCATTTGTATTTTAATAAATAAGCTTGCCTGAAAACTAGGATGCAAAGCAATCATGCTCGTCAGCCATACAGCGAGGAGTGGTGGCACACAGCTTTAATCCCAGCAGACACACTGACCAGCTCCAGGGTCTGGGCAGTGGAGGTGCACTCCTTTAATTCCAGCGCTAGAGAGGAATACAAGGCAAGATGAGACAGGAACTTGCTCTCTTTCAATTTGAAGATTTCATAAAGGTAGGCAGTCTCTACTGGCTTGGCTGCTTTGCTTTTCTGCTTTTCAGGTTGAACCCCAATATCTATCTCTGGGTTTTTATTATTGTGCTACATAAAATAATACACACAGCCTGACATAATCTCATATATATGTGGGAATACATAAGTACAGATACCTTACTTTGTCAAATACCTGTGATGTAGAGAAATGCCTTTTTTTACTCCAATGCTTATCAAGGGCTGTGCAATGCACTATATTCTCCCTTAATATTTTATTCAGAGGAAATAGCCATGTTAAGATCTCTAAAAATAAGTATGTTTAATATTTATTTTTTAAATTAAATTTATTTACTCTTTAATGTCTGTGTGGATGGATTGTTTATGCATTAATGCCACCTGTGGGAGTTGATTCTCTCATTTTGCCACATAGGTCACAGTGATTGAATTCAGGTCACCAGGATTGCAGAAAAGCCACTTACTCACTAAGTTGTCAGGCTGGCTCTTCATGTTTATTTTTATATGAGACAATGCTTTAAATGTTAAGCACCATGGCTTAAGTAAGAAGACATCTTTGTGAAGTTACATTATATTTAAGTGTTGGGGTGAACTGACCTTCTAAATAGTACTTAGCATATATATTATAAATTATATTGAGCTGCTTTCTAACCATCCAATCTATATTACCTAAAGATATGGCCATGCAGTTATTGCTTCAGTAGAAAAGGCTGTGTAAAGTTGTTTGCTTATTTTTATAGTTTTGAAATCACGAAATTGCCTATGAACTTTCTAAGGCTATACTACTCATTCAGTATAGTTACATATTGACTCAGGGTTGTTTAAAACTGTGTATATGACTCAGATGACCAAGGGTAAAACTTTAGCTCTGATATAAGTGTAAGGAATCATGAAGATCTTTAAGAAAGTCATCAAAATTATTGTTTTCATCTCTAGACATTGCATACATGGTCCTGGAGAATTTAATCAGAACTTTAAAGACTTTAATTTTAGGGACAATTAATTGAATTTAAGAAAACATACAGCAGTAGATTCAAACATATTCATTTAGAATGCCTGATAAAACAGACAAAGAACAAAACTCTAATCTATTCTCAATGTTTGTTAAGATAAAAAAAATGCTGAAATATCAAAAAACAGGTGGACCGCTTCAGGTAAAAGAACAGTTCTTCGGTTACAATGCACGTTGATTTAGGAAAACTCAGTCTGAGTTGGTGTTTTGTTGTTTCCTCACATATTGTGATAGATCAGATTCCTCCATCAATTGATACTGAGCACAGCAACCTCATCACTAAGAGAGTGAGGAAGGATTGATGAAGGTTTTAGGCTGGTCAGGCTATAGGCTGAGATCCTGTCTGAGAAAATGTGAAGTAGGAACAAAATAGACATAGAATTCTTATTATTGATGCATGATGTGTACAATGGTTAGGGAAAATAGACATAGAGTACTTGTTACTGATGCATGGTATGTACAATAGTTAGGGTAAATATAGAGCTCAGGGCTAGAAACAGGAAGAGAATCAGAGACTCACAAACAACATGGGCTGAAGCAGGAGTTTACCCAGATGCTACAACAAAATACAAAGTAAAGAAAGAACTGGGGAACAAAATACAAAGTAAAGAAAGAACTGGGGGCATAGTAGGAAGTTCCTGAAATGAGGAAGGCTGGGGAGGTAGTGGGAGGTCCTATAGACAAGAGGACGGGGGGGGGGGGGGGGGGGGGGGGGGGAGGTAGTGGAGATATTCTTCAGATAAGAGACAGGGAAGTAGTGGGTAGGTCCTAGAGATAAGATGCCTAGGGAGCTGGTGGGGAGATACTGTAGATAAAAGGGCTGGGGAAAATATGGGGAGGTTCTATAGATAAGAGGGCTGGAGAGGTAGTGGGGGTTCCTGTAGATAGTAGGGTTGTGGAGGTAGTAGACATTCTGCGAATAAGAGAGCTAGGGAGGTAATGGGTTAGTCATATAGATAAGAGGGCTGGGAGGTGTTGAGAAAGTCATATAGATGAGAGAGCTAGGGAGTTAGTGGGGAGGTCCTATAGATAAGTGGGCTGTGTAGGTCGTGGCATTTAAATTGTATTTTAATACATACAGCCTGCCTGAAGATCTGAGAGTAAAACAGCTCCACTTGACAGTGTTACAAGTCATTACAGATCATAGCCGATCATTAAAGGTCATTACAGATCATTACAGACCATTGCAAAACACACCTTAATCCCAGAAGCTACAATGACACAACCTTTAATCCCAGTAGCCACACCAGTTGTCATAGAAACTGAGTGGTACACACCTTTAATACCTGTGTCACATGCCTTTAATCCCAGTACAGAGAGGATTATAAAACAGAAGGAAACAGCTCTCAGGCATATTCTCACTCTGAAATTCCTGGAGGCAGGATTACCATTTAGTACTGAGGTCAAGGTAAGAGCCAGTGGCTGGTTGTTTTGTTTTTTGGATCTTCAGATTGAACCCTAATTTCTGACTCTGAGTTTTTACTATTTGTGCTTCAATTGCCACCCAACTTTTGAGGCACGAATTTATGAAAAAACAGTTTGCCTGAGGATTTTTAGCCACTGGAACAGTCCAGAGCCTGATCCAAACCTAGGTGTTTATGAGCAGCAGAAAGCATGTTTCTTGGTAGTGACAGGGACCTTGAAACTTCACACAGTTGTGGTAATAAGCATGGCTCCTGCCTGTACCTCCACCATGAAACCAGTCTCAGGAAGCTAAGGAATAACCATCCACCAAAGTCACAGCTTTAATCCTAGGCGTATTGCTTAGCAAATTAAAGACTCAGATGGTGAGAAAAAAAGATATACAGTAAAGACAGTTTCAGAACAAAAAAGGAAACCTCTAAATGGTTTACAGTGTAGTTAAAAATAAACATAGGCTTGGGAGAGAAAGGAAAAGGATAGAGAATGTCCTTAAACAAGAAGAAATAGAATAGTCAGGTGTTGGGGCGCATGTCTTTAATCCCAGCACTTGGGAGGCAGAGGCTGGCAGATCTCTGTGAGTTCAACAGCAGCCTGGTTTACAGAATGAGTTTCAGGACAGACAAAGATACACAGAGAAACTGAGTCTCAAAAAACCAAAAAATAAAAATAAAAGAAATAGAGTTTAAAAAGTAAAGCTACGTAAAGATGAAAAATACACCAAGAATCCAGATACTGTATTATTGTGTTGTTTTTGAACTGTTTGACTGTTGAAAAAGGAGCAACAGCTGCTAAAAGACATTTGATTATAAATGCTGCTGGATTAATCTAACCTATATATTTTGAAAATGCCGTAACTTCAAAATTTAAGTCAAAAGATATGTTACTTTGGACAAGAAATTTCATTTTTGTTTCCAAAGGAAATGAGAGCCTGTGGATTCATTTTTGGTTAAGAAAAATAAGGTTTGATTGGCTGTGGTTTCATTCTTGGTTAAGAAAAATAAGGTTTGATTGAGGGAGACCCCCTGAAAAATCTCCAATAGGAGTCCAATAGGAGCAGGAGGCCAGGGTAACCCAATGTTTTAGAGCACCTCTGTTGCTGTTTCCTCTGAGTTCTATCAACAGCCAGAACAGCTTCAAGCCTGCTGGCTGAGATGATCCAGACTCACAGAGTACTCCAGTATGGAATTAACCATAATCCTAAATTTTCTTTTGGTACTCATAAGATTATCAGTGCCCCTGATAAGCAGGAAGTAGCCTAGAAAGCTATGTCCGTATTCCCAAAAAGTAGACTATGGATGTTTGTTTTGTTTAGAGTGTTGGTTACAAGTTATTATTGGTAATGGTCAGGGAAAAAAAAAGCTAAACAAAGGAAATTAGATTCAAGGTTCTTGTTTTGAAAAGAAAAAAGGGGGATATGGAAATGGTAGGATAAAAGGTTAGATTACTGAATCTACTGTAAAAAGAGAAAGGGAGGATATAGATATGATAAGATAAAAAGGTAGATTATTAAATCTGCTTTTAAAAAGCAACTACCAGTTTTAAATGTTTTACATTGGATTAGATTTTTGTATATTGTATACCGATTTTGTATATTGATAAAAATTTGAAATTAATTTTGTTAGAATATACTGTATATATATTTCTACTTTTGTTCAAAGTATTGTACCTATATAACTAATTTAACAATGTAATGAAAATTTCTAGTCCTTGAAAATTATTATTACCAACTGCTTGGGATAATAAGGAAATATAGGTTAGCAATTAATCACCTAGTATAATCAAACTTGTAGTCACATTTGGTATGTTTTCAAGGTCCAACAAAGATATAGTTAAGATAGGTCATCTTCAAGCAGTTCAGAAAATGGCATTTAAGATGTTTTAATAACATAGCTTTTCTTTTTTATGACAATGAGACATGTCTTTTTCTGGAGGCACCAATCTACTTCAGAAAATATAATGGTCTTCAGAGAAACTCCTCAGGGAGTTTACTTTCTTTGTGGCAAAAGTAAGCCACTGGACCAGAAAATGCCTCTGCCTCAACAGCTAACAATATGTTGTCCTAATTAGACAAGCTTCACAGAAAAGTCTATTGGATATGCTAGGCTTGTAGGTCAAAGATGGCTGCTCCAATATTGAAGAGGAATTTTGGGTGATTGTCCAGACAGCCAGCTGTTTCTGCATTACTCACAGTTTTTGGAAGTCACTTGCTTGCACTTCCTGCATATTCAGTTATTTCTTATTTCTTTCTTGGGTCTCTGAGGGAGTTGAAGATTAGATGGCTATAGTAATACTTTACCAGACACAGAAAGCAAGTAAATTACATATAAGACTCACCAAGACAGGATAGATATGAATATTTTTTTCTGAATTTGTCAAATGCAAGTGGACTAGACATTGTTGATGTATTTATTGCTGGTATATATTGTATTAGTCATTGTACTTATTGTATATAGTTTTCTTATATTAGTTATAGCCTTCCTTTTTGTTTTAGAGAAAAAGGGAAATGTAGTTGTATTTCAATTGTATTTTAATAAATAAAGCCTGCCTGAAGATCTGAGAGTAAAACAGCCCCACTGGTCTGCCTTACAGATCAGGTAATGGTAATATACATCTTCAATACCAGTTTCCACAATGACATGCACCTTTAACACCAGTAGTGCCGCGCCATCATGGCAACTGTAGTTCTTCTGAGCTAGGGACGTCAAGATTAACACACAACACAACTTCAGGTTCTGCAGACAAGCCTTTATTCCACATTCTCACACAGTATATATAGCCCTCAGCAGAGGAGGCTGAGTCAGGAAAAGCAGGAAGCTTATCACTACAACTCACATGGCTTACAGGTAAACATCCTCAGAAACATTGCTGAAAACAACAGATTGTTCCTGTTTTTGTTCCTGTTTTCAACCAACCACAAGAGTGCAAAGCAGATTAAGTGGGGGTGCGAAGGCCTGTCCTCAAGGGACCCAACAAGTAGTTGCACTATTTGACATAGAGACCAGGCAGTGCATGCTTTTAAGCCCAGTGTTGCATGCCTTTAATTTTAGTTCTAGAGAGGAGAGGATTATAAAATGAGAAGAGACAGCTATCAGACACATTCTCATTCTGATATTCCTGGAGGCAGGATCGCAATTTAGTACTGAGGTCAAGATTTTGCTTTTCAAATCTTCAGATTGAAACCCAATCTGACTCTGAATTTTTATTATTCATGCTTTGGAGGTCTTATAGACAAGAGGGCTGGGGAGGTTTGTGGGGAGGTTCATAGACAAGAGACTGGAGAGGCAGTGTTTTGGTAGTGTGCTTACAGTTCATGTGACAATTCCTAGATTTAATCAATAGCACTTCCATAAAAAAGTAACACATCCATGATTAAGAGATGAAGAAAGGCAGTCATATATAAGAGAGATAATCTTTAAGGAGTCCAAAATATAAAGTGGATTTTTCTATGGAAGTATTTTATCAACCCAATACATGATACAATACTCAATCAGTTTAATTGGATTTATTCAAGTTTTAAGATCATGTAAAAGTTATTCTTTTTAGGGAAGAAGGGCTAGGCCTGTGACTCTTCTTTGAAACACAGTGTTACTTAAGCTGTGTGGTATTGGTAGTGTGCTGTTATGTCAGTTTTCGGGACTCTGGAACTTATGCCCCTTTGGAATATAATTACAAATTCTTAGGAATAAAAAAAATCTTCGGTTTCTTTCACTTCTATTCATTCCTCAAACATTTGCTAGGATTGTCCTTTAACCAAAGTTCCAGTAAGATTTCCCCAGAGAATCCTAACCATGTGAAACACAGAAGTCATCACCTTCGGCAGCATAGTAGGTAGCAGCACGGAGCGGCTTCAGAGTTCCTGTTTACGATTCTCAGTCCACTACACAGCAGCATCTTCACCCCACTCTGATTTTCTACTGACATTTTATATATAATTTCATTTGATCTCAAAAAACCTCAAAACCTTCAAAATGTTTATTAAGTATGCACATATCCATGTGACACACAGCAGTTCTGTGGGATTGTGTTGTATGCCTCTGTGAGAACATGTAGTTATTTGAATAGCCTATTCTTTATTTCACATATTTAAGTTGAATTAAAATTCTAATGTCCTTCCTAGAATTAAATTAGAATACTAAATCTATAGGACTCGACCTATAAAGGTAGGCTGAGTGTTTTCAATTATTCCAGTATTATGTATAGAATTTCCTAGAACCTGGAAAAAAATCCCTGAGTGTATTCAGGAAATAATGTGCCAATATTGTTCAACATTTGACCCTTAGATGGTTACTCTTTTATTTAAACTCAGAATTATCTCACATCTTCTGTATATTGAGGAACAATGAAAATATTATGTTTCAAAAATTATGGCTACAATTACCTTTCCCTCTGTCCAAAAGATAATGAGTATCAGTGTCATTCAAAGGCTATACATGTTATAATTCCATATATTATATTTATGTATTGATGTGTATCTTCTTGATTACAGAGAGAATATTACAATGAAGGAAATGTATGCATGATTTTTGGATTCAATTTTATTCTTCTGAGGAAGAACTCTTTGATTATAGCCTTAAAATTGTTTGTAGTGCTTTTTATGGAAGTAGACTACGGCTGATGAGAGGAGAAATGGGACAGAAGCTTGGACAGCCATCCCTGTTCAATGCAAACTTGTTCAGTGCATAGAACCTTGGTTTCTGAGACTCTGTACAGTGGGGAGACAGCATGGTGTTAGAGCAGTGGTGCTGGGATGTGGGGACTGTAGCTCACCTTTCCATTCAAGACCAGGCCTGCTAAGCACCGCATAATAGAGGGGCACATACGAAAGGCTTCTGGTGAGTTCATCTTCAATGAACCTGTGCCCAAAACAGTCACAAAAAATCCCTTCAGAAAAAGAATCATTCAGAATATTTTAGTCTAGAGATGGTTTCAAATTCTGTAAACTCAATGTCGGCTAGAATCTAAGGCAGGATCTTGGACTCTTTCCTTCCTCAGCATAGATGTCAACACTGTCTTTCACCTCATTTAAATCATGGGCTCTTTTCGACACTTCATCTCAATTCTGCATCCTTGGGAAATGCTAACTTTGATTGCTTTTATTTTAAAGCCTAAGATCTATTTATTTTTCCTTTAAATAAATCTCTTCGTATTTCTCGGTGGATGTAGGAACATGTCCTACTTTTGTGAGTTTGCATGTCAGAAACAACCTCAGATGTTGGTTAGCTGGCCTGTGAACAACTGGGGCTCTTCTCCTGTCTCCTATCTCACCATAAGAATGCTGGAACCAGAGATATCCACGTCACCATTATAGTATGTTACCCACATGTTTTCTTTCTGCTCACGCTGTGTTCTTTTTGTTTCATGTCTTAGTACATCCCCCTTTCACCCCGTCATAAACACATCAGTATATTCCCTCTTCAAAGAGCACCAGGAAATATGACTTGTTCCCTCAAATATAATGCTACCTATGAAACTGTTTTCAAACTTTAATAATAACATATTTTGAAAAGCAAAATTATACACATAATTTATTGTACAAAGGCATGTGTCTGGTAATTTAAAGTTCAGAACTATAACCTTTGGTTACAAAGAAAAGTGAGGTTTTAATCAGAGATAATGGTCAATACATCCTTTATCTGAATACTCATTTCTTCCTTGCAGGATGTTTTTATATGCTTTTTGTTTGTTGGATGCTAATATCAATTTTCTGGTGGGAAAAGATGGTGATGTTTTCATTGAAAGCTATGGACATTCACACTTAGACGGAGACGTTCAATGAATTGCATAAAGATCACTGGCAAGTTTTAGCTACTTTAATGAGAAAATGGTCCTATGATTTGAAACCTCATAGTTGAGGGGAAACATTGCAGAAACATATAATAAATTGGTGAGAATTGAAGAAAAACAATTCCATGAATAGACCCAAGAAGAAAATGGACAAAGAAAAGTACAACATGGTGAACACACTTCTTTAGCAGAAGCAGACAATATAAAGAGGTGTGAATGAGTTTTTCTGAATAAAAGAATGGGTTAGAAACTAAAGAGGAGAGACATTAGGACTTGACTGTGTGATGATGTACACGTTCCTTTGGGTTTTGACATATACACAACCCAGAATGAAAATAAGGTAGTTGAGCTAAGGCAGTGGGTAGGAATTTATAGAGAAATGTCTGAATGTCCATATTAGATAAAGTTTGGTATACATCTATCAAACAGATGATGATATAAATTAAAGAGAGGATTAGATAAATCTTATTATTTCTGTAATATTCAAATGTTGTCATTCAAAATAAAAAGTGAGAAAAGCATACTTGATCATAGGCTGGGACATAGCAAATATATAAATACATACATATATACACACAAACACAAAAACACATACATGCAAAAGCATACACACAGACAATCACATAAACACGTACATAATCATATACACACAAACAAGTACACACATACATACAGACATACACAGAAGCACATACACACATACCCACACATATACCTCATATACACAGACATATATAGACATATACAGACACACACAAATTAACACATACAAACACACATACATACTTACATCTAAAAACATACATACATAAACACTCACACACATTCATACACACATAAAAACATAAACACACACATAGACACATACACACAGATACTCAAACATACACAATTTGATGTTTCAGAAGGCTGTTATACACAACCAACAAAGATGAACTGCAAACAAATGACAGAACTAAATATTAATAAGATTTAGGTGCTGTCAATTTGAGCTGACAGGCAAGCAAACCCCTCAGGAAGTCTATGAAAATCACACATTAGGGTCAGCTTATCAAAAATAACACATGTTTATTCAAAATGAGAAGAAAACCAATAACAGGCATAGAATAATATTTAAATGAAGAATGGGTTAGTCAAGACGGATTCAATCAAGAGAGCTGAAATAATATCATTAAATGTTCAATGATTAGAGAATAATGGAGAAAAATGAAGTTCTCTCCAGATCTTAGGACTCTTTGATTGCTATTCCATGTTTGAAACTTTACTGATAGAATCTCCAAATTGCATTCAGTACAATTTTTTCATGCCTTAACCTTCCTAAGGATTAATCTAGCCAAGAGTTATTTCAAACAACAATATATTCTAAATGACTGATAATTCACTTCCTTTCACCTAGAGTCACAAAACATTATTAAATATCATCACCTATAGTGATTGTAAACATAGTTGAAAGTTTAACAAAGTGCTTCTTTTACATCTTCTCTATATTTTATGTTAGTTTCTGTAAATACTTGTTTATTTGACATAATTGTTATTTTCAATGTAACTTATAGTCACACGAAAAATAAAACATGGTGGCTGTCTTATTGTTTGGAAAACAAATAATATCTGGTCTTAATCATCAAATTCTATTAGTTAAATGCTGTAGTAATAAAGATTTTGTCCTACACTTAAAGAATAAAACCTGACAAACTCTATATATTAAGTAAACATTTAAAAATAATATAAATTAGTTAGGTGTGGTGGTTCACACCCTGAGTCCTGGTCATTTATGGGCAGAGGCAGGTGATTCTCTATGTATTTATGGACGGCCTTATATACACACTGAGTTCCAGGAAAGCCAGGGCTCCGTAGAGAGAGTTGGTTTCAAAGAAATAAGATGGAAGGAAAGGGAGAAAGGGAAGAGGGAAGGAAGGAAGAAAAATGGGAGGGAGGGAGAAAGGGAATAAGGAGGAAGGAGTGAAGAAGGCAGGGAGAGATGGAGAAAAGCAGGAAGGGAGGAAGAGAAGAAGGGAGGAAAAAAAGGAAGAAAGGAGAAAGAAAAAATAAGAGGGAGGGAGGAAGGAAAGAAGGAAGGAAAGAAGGGAGAAGGGAGGAAGGGAAGCAATTATATAAGTGAGGAGAGCTAGTGATATGGCTCAGTCTCCCAACAAAGTTTGTACTCAGAGTTAGGGGTCTCACTTTTAAAAAAGGAAATTGAATTGGATGATAGGTAGATTTGTGTGAGCTTGCTCACACTAATAATAATAATAATAAGTAATAAAATATATAATTGTGAGCTATTTTTAAATGAACTACACAATCACAATACCTTAATCAAGAGCAGAAATGCATATACATATAACAAATTTGACCTAAAATTTATATTAATAAAGCAAAATCCATACTAATGCAAATTATTCACGTCTATATCAGACTTAAAGCTTGTCTTCTTCTTGAACAAATTGGTCTTTGGACATAAAACTGCCCCTGTCAAAATGTACAGTGTCTGGACTGGAAAAACAAAATACAAAAACAAACAAACAAATGAAAAACCCTGCCATACCTTGCCAAGACAGGGTAAGATGGTTTTAAAAATTGTTCTGTCTCTAAAAATGGTCTGCCAGTTACTCTAGGCCTTAACCAATGTTGCTTGCTGGACATTGCAAATGAGACTTTGGATGATTGCCAGGTAGCCAATTGTCTCTTTGAAAGCTGCTTGATTGTACTTCGTGCCTATTAAAGTAATATGATCTCCCTTCTCAGGTCCTCAATAGGGTTGAAGACTAAATAATCATAGTGTTTTACTTTCATGACTTACCCAAGCCATTTCTACTACAAGACTTATACTCCTTAGGATAAAATAATTATTAAAACATTTAACATATTTTTTTGCTTAATATTTTTTGTGCTGGTTGTAAGCCTAATTTTCATACTTGATATCTGTTCTTATTGTATATAGTTTTATATTTGGTTTAAAACTGTCTTATTTAGACAAAAGAGAAAGGTAATGGGCAACCTCTTTCAGCCAATGACCTTTGAGAGGCTGGACCAGAATGGCGTGGCTTTGGGTATCAAAAGGTGTGCACCTGCCACCCTCTCTTTCTCTTTTGCTCTCACATCTGGATGCTAGATTCTGTTCCTGTTCCCCATTGTGATCTGTTAGTTCTCCTTAAAAAACAAAAAAAACCCTTATTATGCCCTATTCAGACCTAGTGTGAGATTACTTTATTCCCATTCCCTTTCATCTGCACATTCCCCTTCACTTTTCTACTCATAATGGCCAGTATATGGAACTTGTCTACATGCTTATCAAGAACGTTTAAAGAAATGGTCATATATATACAATAGAGCTGTATTTGGCCATAAATAATGAAATGAAATAATTTGCTGGACAATTAATGGAACTAGAAATCAACACACTAAGTAAAATAAGCCAGGTTCACTCACTCAAAAAGGTAAATATTGCATTTACTGTTACATATGAAGGTATACATATTATATATGTATATGTTTGTAAGAGAGAGAGTGTGGGGAAGAGAGATGGGGCAGGAGGAGAGATATGGGAGGAAAGGAGAATGGCACAGAAAGATAAAGGGAAAAAATAGAGACAAAGTATTTTATGCTTTAATTTTGAAAAAAAAAGAGAGAGAGACATGAAAGCACAAAGGGTATTATTTGGAGGAGGGAGACCAGTAAGATGGAGGAATGAGAAATGGAAAGAGGAAGAAAAATGAAGTGTTAAACAAACAACAAACAAATCATTGTGCTTGCACTAATTTAGTTTCAGATTTATCTCTATTCTAGTTGCAATAAACATTCCGAGTTTCCAGCTACTATTGATGGCTCGTCATTAGAGTATATATTCCACCTTTCCCCAGCTTTTCTCTGTATGTCTGTCATTTCTTTGTTACTTCTTGCCCCAGTCTAGTCAACTCCAAAGCCGTAGAGGCTACAGCATTCCACCTTACATATGGTTCCTGAGTCTCACTACCAGTGTGAGATACCCTTCTATATGTTCTACCAGTACCCTGGTAGAATAGAGCAGGTGGTCAATCGAAGCACAGATAAAGGAAAAAGTTGGCAGAGTTGGAAGACACAAGCACACTCCAGAGAAGCAAGATATGAGGTAACAAGTCAGATAAAGGAAAAAGTTGGCAGAGTTGGAAGACACAAGCACACTCCAGAGAAGCAAGATGTGAGGTAACAAGTCAGATAAAGGAAAAAGTTGGCAGAGTTGGAAGACACAAGCACACTCCAGAGAAGCAAGATATGAGGTAACAAGTCAGATAAGGAAAAAGTTGGCAGAGTTGGAAGACACAAGCACACTCCAGAGAAGCAAGATGTGAGGTAACAAGTCATGAGTCTCATGTAAAATTAATTAGAAATTTAAGTTGTAAGAGTTAGTTAATAATAAGCCTGAGCTAATAGGCCAAATATTCTGTAATTAATAAATGTGGCTGCGGGACCAGGCAGGACAAGAAATATCCAGCTACACATTACTTTTTCTCCTTCTTTGAAGACAGACTGCTTCAATTAAGTACAAAAATAGCTACAGAATGTTGGATCATTACTTTTCTACAATCATTGTGGATATACATTTTAAAAATCTCTTTTTAGAGTAATAATTAGTCTATTTCTGTATTAAGCCTTTAACTCTCATCTACTTATCTATCTGTCTGTCTGTCTGTAGGTCTACCGACCTATCTATCTACCTGCATACTTACATAGATCTTGCCCCAATTTTTCTTTTTTCTATAAAATGAATATCCTACTTAGGGTTACTTTTGATGTAATGAAAAACCATGACCAAAAGCATCTTGGGAGGAAAAGGGATTGTTTTCTCATAGGTTCCATATAACAAAGAGTAAGGGCAGCAACTCAAGGTAGGAACCTGGAGGCAGGAGCTGAAGACGAGGCCATGGAGGAGTGTTGCTTACTGGCTTGCTCCATATAGCTCGCTCAGCCTGGTTTCTCATAGAACCCACGACCACCAGCTCAGGAGTGGCATTACCTATGGTGAGCTGGGCCATCTCCTTAAGGAAGTATTCACAGGCTTGCTTGCAGCCTGACCTTATGAAGTCACTTTTAAAAAAAATGGGGTTTCCTCCTCTCAGATGATTTTTAGCTTGTTTCAAGTTGACATAAAACTATACAGCACAATTCACTCCATGTCAACTTGACACATAACGCGTCACTGTTAAGCCACACCTTTCCTTTCTCATTCATCCTCAAGACATCATGCAGAGGCAGAGGGATCGCTGTGAATTTGAGTTCAGTTTGGTCTACAGAGCAAGATGCAGGACAGCTATAACTACATAGAAAAACCCCGTTTAAAAATATGAAAAGATAAAAAACCCCACACATTAAAAACATTAATAACTTTAACAGTCCCACAGTCTTTACTAATTTAAGAACATTAAAATTTTAGTCCCTTTAAATTTCCAATATTTTTAAAAATTCAAAATATTTTTTAAAAGTTTAAAATCTCTCAAATGTGTCTTCTTGCAAAAATCAAAATTAGGTTAAATACTTTCTTATTTAAAGAGGGAAGAATGGGTGTATAGTTGCAATCAGGTCAAGGCAAAACCAATGTAAATTACACAATGTCAAATTCTGGGATCAACTCAGTTTTCTGTGCTCGTCCCAAGTTCTTGGATCACCTCTCTAGTTCTGTCCTCTAAAGCACACATATTTTGTCTTCTAAGCTCAGGCAGGTGCTACTTCATTGCTACTACTGTCCTTGATGGTCATCCCATGTTAGTGGCATCTACAGAATGCTGGCTTCTTCTGCTGCAACTGGCCAGTGCTTTCACCAATAACTTCTCTTGCATGTTCTTCATGGTACCTTGCCTCAACTTCTCTCTCTTTTTTTTTAATTGTGATTTTGGTTTTTTTTTTGTATTCTTTTATTTTTTTCCATTCAAAAACATAATTAAATAAATAAAATTTTTACATTTCTTCCCCTTCTCCCGGCCCCCTCCTGCTACCCCCGCCCCTCCTCCCTCCCCCTTCTTTATGACACCTTTAATCCTAGGTGTTCAAATTCTGCTGAAGTTGCACCTTCACCAATGGCCTTTTCTGGCCTCTCACAGTGCCAAGCCTCAGCTGCTCTCCATGACCCCTTACTTCATGCCTTCAGTATTACCTGGGTGACCCTTACATTACCAAGTTCAGTTGCCAGGATAAAGTGCAACCTTGGCTGACCCTGAAACACAGCTTTTTTTACTAGTTCTGTTATCTTGTTAATCTCAGCTGGTTCTTCAGCCCCAGATAACCAGAACCATAGACCCTTAATTCAAAAATAGCAAATGACCCCAATAAAAACTTTAAACATCTCTCTAATACTTCAGAAGCCAGGCCTCCATCATCAACATTGCTCTCAACATTCTTATATTCCAAGTTCCAATAGAATAGCTCACTTTGTTCTAAACACTCAAGGTCCAAATTTCTAGAGTTCTTCCACAATATTGCTCCCTGCCAAAGAGAAAAAAAAACAAAACAAAAAAACAAAACATGGTCATGTCTGTCACAATACCCCACTAACCTAGTAACAACTTGTCTTAGGGTTTTTATTGCTGTGATGAAACACCATGACCAAAAGCAACTTTGGGAAGTAAAAGGATTTTTTTCCTCACAGTTCCATATAACAAAGCAGTAATGGCAGGGACCTGGAGGCAGGAACTGACACAGAGGCTGGGGTGGGTTTTGTTTACAATTGTTCTTCATAGCTGGCTCAGTTAGAATGCAGGACCACAAGCTCAGGTAGGGAACCACTCACAATAGGCTGGGTCATACCCCATCAATCATTAATTAAGAAAATACCCTACAGGCTTCTCTACCTGATTATATATATTTGAGGTTCCCGCCTCTCAGAGGATGTTACCTTATGACAAACTGACATAAAGTTTTCAGCATGATTTAACCTCCAGGTTCCTAAAAATCAGGATTTTATTGACAATGTAAGAAAAAAGACTTTAAAGAAAATTAGTAACACGTTGATGACATCAACTACACTGATGTAAATAGAAACAGTATCAGTATCCTATGTCTTCCTAAATCCTAAACCTTAGTTAGACTGTAAATAAAAATAAATTTTTTGATTACTTTTAATTAATTCCATTCACCCGAACACTGAGATTTTGATACTACGCTTAATCACTTTTTAGTCAGGCCATAAAGACATATGTGGTTTCTACCTATATATTATTGTTTTGGTGATACCACCATTATATTTAAAATACCATAACACACCTACTCTTTCAATGCTTTTCTAGGTAGTCATGTTTATCAAAAGCCCTATATTCTTCCATCCATAAACACACAGAATGTAAAAATAGAAAAGAAAATTTCAATATCAATTTTGTCCTCAAAACATCTCCTTAACATTGGGAAATATAAATTATAAATAGTGCAAATATGAAAGAAATATAAAAGTCATCTTTTTTGGCAAGAAACACTATTTTGTGAGTACATAAAATGTCAAAAGTAACAGAGTTCTCCTCATTTTCAATTACAAACACTGGGGATGTATGATTAGATCAGTTGGATGGGGCTCAGAATCAACAGAAACTTTACAATGATTTCAAGCTTTGTGCTTTTTTAAAGGAAATTCAATGAAAGTCCCAAAACCAAAATCATGAAGAGTTCTTTTTGTTTTCACAGGGTCCAAGTTTTCTCTCTGAAGCCATTTTTCCTAAACGTGCAACCAAAATTGAAGAAGTTGATCCATCTTTCATCCTCCATGAAGCCATTACTAAGGTGAGAACGCCTCTGCATCTTACAAGTAGAGTGAGGAAATGTTCTTTTATGTTGTTGTCTGTGTGTTTCTGTGTTTTAGGGATCTGTATGATAATGTTTGTTTGGGGGAGGTGAAGAAAGGAGAAAAATCAGTCAAGAGAATGCTCTTAAAGTAGTAAAGATGATAGCAGATAAAATCTTTTAAGATATAGCTTGTGACTGAGGATTTATAAAAAATATCAATCCTCAATAAAAGAATTAGCTCTTGCTCTTAATCTCAAATTGTTTGTCTTTTATTTTAAATACATGGCTACTTCAGATGACCATAAAAAAATAGGTTGTCTAGCTTCTCCATCAAAAGTTTTGTTTTAATATGTTTACTTATTAAACTTCTGATTATTTAATTTGTGTGCATATGTGTATGTGACACATGGGAATGCACAGGTGTCATTGTGTACTTGTGGAGAGTAAATAATGGTAACTTTTAGTTGTTTCTTGCCATTTACCATGTTGCCCTGGATATGAAGCTTGGGTTGTCAGTCTTGGCAATTGATGCCTTTGCTCTGAGCCACCTTACTGCCCTGTTTGTTACACATTCTACTTTCAGTAAAGAAGGGTTTGCTCTCTCAGGTGAAGGACCGCATTTACAAGGAATATTTCTACTGCGTATTTTTAGTCATAATTTCATTATTTGAAGAAAACTAAGTTTTCCAGTGTGGGGAAAATAAATTTATGTTTCCTGATATCAAATGGCATTCTATAAATTTTTATGTTTACAATTATTTATCTAACCTGTCAAAACCTTCCTCTTCAGGATAGACTTTGCAGGATATATTGATATTTCAGTGCCATTAAAATAATCCATATTTATATATGCTTTCTAGAATAATTTAATCATCTTTAAATCTTAACAAAATATGACAAACTGTTTTTATTCTTCACAAAGGGAACTGTGGTAAACTGACCCAACCTCAGCATCTGACCATAGAAAAAGCTTAAAATTCTAGCTCTGTCTCCTGATGTCTAAGAACTATGCAAATTTATTTTTGAACCTCTAAAAATAAGTGAAGCTTGAATTACAATCTGCATAAATTTTTTCTAAGCTCATAATACTTATCATGTTTTCTTTAACAATCAATTCTAATTAGCTGAATTCAGTTTTATTAATTTCATCTTTTTATTCCATATTATTATTTATATAAACTAGAGAAAAGTTATCACCAAGTACTTCCTCAGCATTTAAAATATTAGCTGTATTTCTAACACTTAGAGATTATATATCTATTTTACACAAAAGGTTATATATGCATGTACAAATGAAGATATAGGAATCTAAATGGATAGTTAGATATATTTTTCTCTCTATATATAAATGTAGTGATGATATTCACTTAAAAGTCTGGGTACTTAGTCAGCATTTGTTTGTTTTTTAAAGCTAAGAATTAAAGGACTGTAAAATGATAAAATAATATTTTTTCTATATTTCTTGCTCTCTGCTGATTATGGAAATCAGGGACATTTGTGAAAGAGCATCTGGAGACTGCATTGATATCAGATACACAAGCATAAGTTATGAAACCTCGAAAGACAAAAAGTGCTTGAATTTACTTTAGAGCATGAGTGCATGCTTGTTGTAGGTGACTGTTTGTTCCTGGCTGCTCAGCCCTGAAATAATCACACAGAAACTATATTATTTAAATCACTGTTTGGCCTATTAGCTCTAGCTTCCTATTAAACCTTACATCTAAATTTAACCTTTTTCTGTTAACCTATATATCGCACATAGCTGTGGCTTACCAGCAAGTTTCTGGCTTATCTGTTCCTGGCGGTGGCTACATCGTGTCTCCTTGAATCCACCTTCTTTCTCCCAGCATTCAGTTTAGTTCTCCCTGCCAAGCTCTACTCTCTCCCATTATAGGTCAAGGCAGATTCTTTATTCATTAATGGTAATCACAGCATACAGAGGGGAATCCCATATCACATGCTGATTCTGAATAGCTCAGGGCTTCACTATACAAAAGAAATAGAACTGCTGAGCCACTTTAGGAAGAGGTGGGTGAATAAACAGGGGCGATCAGCACAGCCTGAAAACCTACATATGTTTCGTAGTCCATGGGATACTGACTTAAGAGACCTTTAGAGAAGGACACACATTTCTTCCTTTGTGTTCTACATGTGTTTTCTAATACACTTGGTGCTAATCAGGTATTTCATTATACCATTAGGAAATATTGGGAATAATTCCTTGCCTGAACATAATAATCAGCAAAGGAAGTCCTGAAGTCAGATTTCTATGAAAATTTTTACAGCTTTATATTCTTACCCAATTTAAATTATTCCATCAAAGTCCTCGGAGTTCCTGTATTCACACTGGAAACATAGACCAACGGAAGAAATTATATTTCTGGAGTTCATTCTTAAAAAACAAATAGCAAAAAAAAAAAAAAACAAATAGCAGTAATGGGGAGCTGTACAGGGAAATGTTTAATATTATGTGCCTGGGTGCTAAGATCCAGTTGCTTCATCATTAACAGTTACAAAAAACACTTGGCAAATGTAGATGCATTAATCATAATACATAGCTTGGAAATATAGAGCAAAGATTTTTTTTTTAGCTTTGCTATTTATTTATTCGTATTCTTTTATTTTTCATTCAAAAATTTACACTTCCACCCCTTCTCCCAGTCACCTCCCTCTCCCCCACTACCCCTCCTCCTTCCCCATGCTTCCTTAAGAGGGGGCAGGGTACCCTGCCCTGTGGGAAGCCCAAGGCCCTCCCCCCTCCATCCCGGCCTAGGAAGGTGTGCATCCATATAGACTAGGTTCCCAAAAAGCCAATACATGCAGAAGAGATAGGTCCCAGTGCCGTTATCATTGGCTTCTCAGTTAGCCCCCATTGGCAGCCACATTCAGAGATTCCGGTTTGCTCATATGCGCATTCAGTCCTGGTCCAGCTGGATTTGGTGAGCTCCCATTAAATCAGGCACACTGTCACGGTTGGTGGACCAGCCCCTCGGGGTCCTGACTTCCTTGCTCATCTTCTCCCACCTTCTGCTCTTTGACTGGACCTTGGAAGCTCAGTCCATTGCTCTGATGTGAATGTGGGTCTCTGTCTCTATCTCCATCCATCAGACAAAATTTCTATGGTGATAATCAAGATATTCATTAATGTGACTATGGAAAAGGCTAGTTCAGGCACCCTCTCCTCTGCTGCCCAAGGACATCCCCGTGGATACCTGGGATCCCCTCTAGAGCCAAGTCTCTTGCCAATCCTAAAATAACTCCCTTAATGTAAATATCTTATTCACTTCTACAATATCCACCCTTCCTCCATCTCTACCCTCCCATTCCCCCAAGCTCTCCCCACTCCTTACTTTCTCACTTCCCCCTCCCCCTTTCCCTTTCTCTCACCCCCACCCTCACCCCTACCTCCACCCCTATCCCCACTCCCGTGCTTCCAACATTTGCCCAGCTATCTTTTTTGCTTCCAATTTCCCGGAGGATCTATATATGGTTTTGTTTGGGTTCACCTTGCTAACTTTATATGGAAAAACAAAAAGCCCAGGATAGCCAAAACAATCCTATACAATAAAGGAACTTCCAGAGGCATTACCATCCCTGACTTCAAGCTCTATTACAGAGCTACAGTAATGAAAACAGATTGGTATTGGCATAAAAACAGAGACGTTGACCAATGGAATCGAATTGAAGACCCTGATATTAATCCACAAACCTATGAACACCTCATATTTGACAAAGAAGCTAAAATTATACAATGGAAGAATGAAAGCATCTTTATGTGCTGGCATAACTGGATGTCAACCTGCAGGAGAATGAAAATAGACCCTTATCTATCACCATGCACAAAATTCAAGTCTGAATGGATTAAAGACCTCAATATAAATCCGACCACACTGAACCTGATAGAAGAAAAAGTGGTACATGGGCACAGGAGACCACTTCCTATGTAAAACCCTAGTGGCACAGTCAATAAGAGCAACAATGAATAAATGGGACCTCCTGAAGCTTCTCAGTTTTTCTCAGCTTTCAGTCATTAAGACAAAAAGGCAGCCTAAAGAATGGGAGAAGATCTTCACCAACCCCACATCAGACAAAGGACTGATCTCCAAAATATACAAAGAACTCAAGAAACTAGACATTAAAATTCTAAATTACCCAATTAAAAAATGGTGTAATGAGCTGAACAGAGAATTCTCAACAGAAGAATTTCAAATGGTCAAAAGATACTTAAGGTCATGTCCAACTTACTTAGCGATCAGGGAAATGCAAATCAAAACAACTTTGAGATACCATCTTACACCTGTCAAAATGGCTAAAATCGAAAACACCAATGATAGCCTATGTTAGAGAGGATGTGGAGTAAGGGGAACACTCATGCATTGCTGATGGGAATGCAAACTTGTGCAACCACTTTGGAAATCAGTGTGGCGGTTTCTCTGGAAATTGGGAATCAACCTACCTCAGGATCCAGCAATACCACTCTTGGGAATATACCCAAGAGATGCCCAATCATACTACAAAAGCATTTGGGCAACTATGTTCATAGCAGCATTATTTGTAATAGACAGAACCTGGAAACAACCTTGATGCCCCTCAATGGAAGAATGGATAAAGAAAATGTGGAATATATACACATTAGAATACTACTCAGCAGTAAAAAACAATGACATCTTGAATTTTGCATGCAAATGGATGGAAATAGAAAACACTATCCTTAGTGAGATATCCCAAACCCCAAAAGATGATTATGGTATGTACTCACTCATTAGTGGACCCTAGCCATAAACAAAGGACATTAAGCTTATAGCTCACAAGCCTAGGTTTTTGTTTTATTAAGCCTAGCAAATCTTAATATTTTAAAATTGAATTTTGTTTTAACAAAAAATGGAAGAAACTCAGCTATCTATTCTCACTAGGAATGTGAGACCAAAAGGAATGATGTTAGCATTTTCTCAACATATTTTATGTGCTTGTGATCAAACATATATTAACATTCAAATTTAAAGATCTAACTTCTTTAATGAAGATTATTTATCTGTGTTTCTTGAATTGTGATTGTATGCAAGGGCAAGAAAATAGTCCTCTATTGTCTTTCTATCTATCTAGTTATAATTTGTAGCTTATAGATATGGAAAAATATATAGACATTGAGTATAAATTGTGGTTTTTGGAGAATGAAGATTGTCAGAATATTGTATCAATAAGTGGTTTGATTACTGTGTGTCATCAATGAAAATTTCACATAGCAGTGTGACGGTTAAAAATAACACTCATATGAATTAAGAAACAGATATATAAACATATGATTATTTACTAATTATCACAAAATGATACTGAGATAAAAGGGATAGTAGATAAATTATAAGGCATGATTAGTATTGGTTTTAAATACTGATATTTAACATGAGTAGTGAAAGATGAAATTTAGCCAATATTGAAGTATTTTCAAGATATTGAATGCAACAGCAGTTTCCAAGGTTCATGTCTTAAGTTCTTCTAGTCAGAGTTTATTTTCACACAGTTCTGACAAAAGAGTTAATGGTATGTTAGTACCTGTAAAACAATCAATCACCATCTCCCAGCAAGCAACTATTTGCATTTTAGACCTTTGCTAAAGAACACAAATGTACTTTTATATCAACATAATTTGTCTATGTACCAAAAAGTTAAGTGTTTCTGATTGGTGTTTTTCTGCCCCTATGCTAAACTTTAAAATAAACCAGCTATCGTGCTGCAAAATAAACCATTTATACATGCTGCATAAATGAAATTTTGAAAGCGGGTTTTCATTGTTGTCCTCTAAGGCTTTATTTTTTTCACTGTGTTTGAATCTTTCTTGGCATTTTTCTTTTTGATATATACCACAGAACCTTAGAAAGTAATGAAGGAGACTCCATACTGATGTAAAAAGGAGTAATTATGGCTTCAACTGTCAAGGGATAGGCGAAGTGGGTGAAGAGAGACACACGCTGCAATGGGTGGTAAAGGGGCTGTAGGGAGACACACTGCAATGGATGGTGAAGGGGCTGTAGGAGACACACACTGCAATGGGTGGTGAAGAAGATTTTCCTACTCTCCATTGCCTTCATCTTACACATCACATTTCAGTTTTTTAGTTATCATAAAAGCCAAACTAATTTATTCAAAGACTAAAACATAAATACATATAAGGAAAAATCCTAGCTACTTAACCCTTTAATAAGCACATACAAATCATCATGTACCTAACATTTTAAATAATTTTCTTTCTCCTTCTATACTTTTTCTAAATTTTTAACAATTGTAATGGTCTATCCTGTTCCTTTAAGATACAAGCACCCGCCACTTCCCCCATCCCCTTCCACTGCTGAGGCAGGCAGATCTTCCTTCTGCTTCTGTTCTGAGCCTTCCTTTTCTGTCTTTCTCCCAATGAGGTAGCTGCTGCTGTGGTACCCCTCCCATTTCTTTCCTCATTCCCCTTCTCCCCACCTCTCCCTTCTCTTCCATAACCCACTAAATAAATATTCAACCTCACTCGGCATGGCATGCCATACCTATCCATCTTAGTCCCTCACCTACCATGTGGCTCCTTGCCTGGGACTTGCTCCCTGCCTGGGACTGGCTGGCTTCATGGCCCGGCATGGTCTCAGGGCCCACTGCCCACTGCCACACTTGGGGACCTGCAGCGTTTTTATTTTTACCATTACAACAATTATCTCACAAATTGTTATTAACTACCAGGACATTCCTGTTCATTGACAATTGTTCGTTCAAGGGAATACATCTGTAGATCATTTTAATGTTGCATGCCAAAGGAAAGAGTTAATGACAAGGGTAAAATGTGGTAGAATCAAAAGCAGAAGAAGAAAATCCCAGTTTGAGATGGTTGCTGCACTGCACATTCTCAACACAGGAAAAGAACAGACCAGAATATATGGAGAATCATTCACCAAGGAAGGGGCATTCAAGAAATGAAAGGCATTCACCTGTAGTATTCTGAGATTCATTGAAGGTGATTTAAATTAGATGTTGGTAACAATCTGTGTAAAGCACTGATACATACTTGAAAAAATAAGGCAAATTTGAGAAACTATCTTAAAAATGACCATCAGCAAGGACAGCCTGTTCTACAAATAAAGTTCCAGGATAGCCAGGGAACTGGCTATTGTTAGACATAAAAACTGTCTCAAAACAAAAATGACCATTAAGTTGTAGGACATGAGACATAAACACAGTCCAGATATGGGGTATTCTACTAGTTTTGCCTTAGCAAAGTGAGACTAGTGATCAGCCATTAGAAAAATTCTCTTGTATGGTGCCATAAAACAGTCAGAAGAACTACCTCAAGTTCTGAGCTTACCTGGGAATATGAAATAATTTGTTTATCAATTAAGAAAACTGTCTTTAAAAAAAAAACAACACTACATACAACTCCAAGCCAGGAACCTCTGCAGAAATAGATCCAGACCAGTATTTATAGAAACAGGTCAAAGCCGACAATTTAGGCTAGAGCAGGCCTGAGACAGCAAACTCCAAGGGAATAGAGCAAAGCCTGGGAGCACTGAGTGACCTCCAGGAACATGGGGTGACCAAAGGGGTAACTAGAACCATGGTATTAACTGTGCCACGAGGAACTACCATCTGAGCCTTAGATTCACTGACACCTAGAAGATTAATCAATAGAATCACCGACAGCCCCAAACACACCTATGAGAGGAAAAGATGAGTAGAAATGTTAAGAACACATGCAAAACCACAAAGAGCAACATAACACCAGTAAAACCTAAAGACCCTACAACAGAAAGACCTGAACAACCAAACATAGATGAAGCAGAAGAAAATAACTGAAAAAATAACTTCAGGAGAATCTTTGAAACACTTAAAGAGGAAATGAGACATTCCCTCAAAGAAATGAAGGAAAAGGCAAACAAAAAATTGGACAGCATCAGCAAATCCCTTAATGAAAACCAAGAAAAAGAAATCAAGCATATGAAAGAAACTATTCAAAACTTGCAAACTGAAATAGAGACAATAAAGAAAACACAAGCTGAGGGAATTATAGAAACAGAAATCATGAAAAAATGATCAGGAACCACAAACACAAGCATGAACAGCAGAATACAAGAGATGGAAGAGAGAATCCCAAATGCTGAAGATACAATAGAGGAAACAATCTTATCAGTCAAGGAAAACATTAAATCTAACAAAAGCTTAACCCAAAATATCCAGGAAATATGGGACACCATAGAAAGGCCAAACTTAAGAATAATAAGTATAGAAGACGGAGAAGAAGTTCAACTCAAAAGCACAGAAAATATATTTAATAAAATTATAGAAGAAAACTTTCCCAACCTAAAGAAAAATATGCCTATGAAGATACAAGAAGCTTACAGAGCACCATATAGGCTGGATCAAAAAAAAAAAAAAAGAAAAGCCCCTCATCACATAATAATCAAAACAGTAAACATACAGAGTAAAAAAAGAATATTAAGAGCTGAAGAAGAAAAAGGCCAAGTAACACATAAAGGCAGACCTATTAGAATTACATCTAACTTTTCATTGGAGACAATGAAAGCCAGAAGGTCATGGTCAAGTGTTATGCAGACATTAAGAGAACATGGATGCCAGCACAGACTACTATACCTAGCAAAACTTTCAGTCACCATAAAAGGACAAAACAAGATATTCCATGACAAAACCAGATTCAACCACAAACACAGCCTTACACAAAATGCTAGAAGAAGAACTCCAACTCAAGGAAGTTGGCTACATCAACAAAAACACAGACAATTGATGGTCTCATAGCAGCAAATACCAAAGAAGGGGAAAACACACAAATTAACATCACCAACAACAAAAACTAAATTAACAGGGGATAGCAATCACTGGTCATTAATATCCCTTAATATAAATGGACTCAACTCATCTATAAAAAGACACAGGCTAACAGATTGGGTACAAAAACAAAATCCATCCTTCTTCTGCATATAAGAAACACACCTCAATCTCAAAGACAGACATCATCTCAGAGTAAAGGGTTGGGGAAAAATATTCCAATCAAATGGACATAAGAAACAAGCGGGTGTAGCTATCCTAATATCTAACAAAATAGACTTCAAACTAAAATCAACCAAAAGTGACAAGAAAGGACATTTCCTATTAGTCACAGGAAAAATCTATCAAGAGGAAATCTCATCTATGCCCCAAACACAAGGGCACACTCATATATGTAAAAGAAACACTTATAAAGCATAAATCACACATTAAACCCCACACACTAGTAGTATGTTCACTCTCATCACTGGATACATCAGTCAGACAAAAAATGAACAGAGAAATAAGGGAACTAACAGATGTTATGACTCAAATGGACTTAACAGACATCTATAGAATATTCCATCCAAACAAAAAAGGATATACCTTCTCAGCAGCTCATGGAACATTCTCAAAAACTGACCACATACTTGTTAACAAAACAAACCTCAATAAATACAAAAAAAATCGAATAACTCCATGTATCTTATCAGATCGTCATGGTTTAAAACTAGAAGTCAACAGCAATACTAATTCCAGAAAACCCACAAATACATGAAAATTAAACAGTGTTCACCTGAATCATCAATGGGTCAAGGGAGAAATTTTAGGAAAAAAGACTACCACTCAAAAGGGGATTTGCCTTGCATAGTCCTGGAGGTTCTGTTAGTTTATGGTTTTTGTGGGGAACATTGTCAATCCAAGTGGTTGAATTATTATAGGATATGTAATATTATTATTGGATGTCTAATATTGTTATAAGATGTCTAATATTATTTTGGTATAGCTAATATTAATCATGATATTTAGTGTTATTATAGAATATCTAATATAAGATATCTAATATTACTTTATGATATCTAATATTGTTGCAGGATATCTAATATGATATGAAGAATGTCCTCAGAAATAGTGTTCTTGAAATTAGTTTACTTTTTTCTATACCTATATAAATGCCTAAATATCATCCTTTGTTAAGAATTTTGAGTGACAAAATGTCACACAAAAAAATAGCTGGAACACTAATAATCCTTTGTACTGTACATGCAGTAAAAGTATCTCAGTGAGGTTAAATTTTAGAGGAAGTAGATGTTTGGATAAAACCTTCAAGTGGAGATAAATAGTTTTTATATCATTTGCTTTCAGAAAATACAGTAGTATTTCACCTTTTCATAGATGAAGTTTTTAATTCAATTTTTAGTAATGTTTAAAAAATTAGTGGCAATTTCACTAAGGATAAAATACATTGGATCAACTTTGACTTTTTACACATTTCAGGTTAATGTAAATTTTGTATGGCTATCAGTTACCTTCTGAAATAAAATAGTTATTGCTGTATATACTAATATCTTAATATATTATCCTAGATACATGATATTGAAATGTAAATCTGTTTTAAAAGATCAAATATTACTTTTTCTCTTCTTTTGAAGAAGGTCTAGCTGAATAGCTCAGACTGGCCTGGAATTAACAATTCTTCTTCCTCAGCCTCTGAGTTCTGGGGTTACAGCCTTATGCTTTCATGGGTGATTTAATTATTTGTTTAATTTCTGTTTTTATTTCATGTTTCAAAGGCATGCTTTTCTCTTGAAGCTAGTAAAGTTTTAGGGGATGTCTTAAAACCAGCCCAAAACCTGACCGTCATTCCTAACCTGGATGAGCAAACATCAGCATTTTTAGAGTGCTCTTAAGTGGGTGCTGAATTGTTTGGATAAAATGTAAGAAGTATTATTTTTAGGAAATAAAGTGTGAGGCTATTTATGGTCCCATATACACTTTTACCGAATTTGTACTTCCATGTATACATTTGAAGTCATTATATATCTATGGATTAAAAGGTTTTATATGAAAATCAATTTTCCATGTTGTATGAACTTAGTGATATAAGATGTAAAATGTCTCTGTGGAGAGCTTCACTCCATGCTTTCATGATGTGCACTAAAACAGACACTAGCCCAGGGAAATATTTTCAATGCAGAAATTGCATGTTGTAAAGAAAACTGTGGGTTGGAGCTACTCAAGGGAGATGGTAGTATATTAAAAATAACCTTTCATGCTTTCAGAACAAAATATTATAGGTATGTTTTCTTCACAAATGTATAATTAAACTCAACATCTTCTTTTAATAAAATTGGAGCTTGCATTGCGGCTATGATTTTTATGTGGAGAGCTTTAGTTTACTGTTTTTCATTATACTATAAAACGTTATAGCTTCTAAAAGAATGCCTTAGATGATCAGTTTTTCTTGTTTTGGTTTTATTACCTAAAATGTGACTACTATATTAAATGTATGAACATTTAATCTACTTTATTAAAAAGGTTAATTATCAACATCGATATTGTGATCAATGCTACAGTTTGTTAAAAGTTATTAGTGCATTTTAAGATATGAAAGTAGAAAGACTGTTACTGTTTGAGTGTATATTTTACTCAGTTTTAAATACAATGACTTGTGTTTCCGATTATTTACTGTTTATCTTTAAGCAGAACCTGAGATTGGTTCCTATCACACATATTACACATCTTATTATTACACACCTATAACTTCATTTTTGGGGGATCCAACATCTTCTGGCCCCACAAATCCTCTTCCATGCATATATAAATGTATCCACACAAATGCATGAAAGAAAAAACAGAAAGCTTTAAATGAACAGAAAAGAAAAATACTGACTTCAACCTTTGTTTAAGTAGCAAAATACTGACATCTGGGCAATGTACACCACAGAAGGAAGCAATGTGGTGACAAAGTGTAGATAGGAATGACCATAAGTAACATGAGAACTTTGAAGCACAATGCACGCATTTCAGGAAGTTTTCACATCTAACTCAGGAAGCGGTAGCTCATTAAGCACTGTAATATATTTGGCGATAATTTCATTTTGTGTGTTGTATATATATGTGTGTTTCTAATTTTGAGAATCTGCTAAAAAATTGAAAGTAAATTTCTATTTTGTGTTCCACATTTCTCATTTATTCCAAAGTGGATTTTATGTGTTTTCACACCAGTCTTGGACAATGTCATTCTCAAAGTCAGCTAGAAGTATGCTGACAGAGAGCATAGTAACCAGAGAATAAAAGATGGACCCAAAAGAATAAGGTCAAATGCCTTTTCAAAAAGTGCTGTTGAAGCAAACTTATATAATAAAGAGATTTTAATAGCTCTAGGCACTATCTACTTATTAAGAAAAGAATCTAATATAATGCAACATATGCGGATGACCTGTGCAGCCTCTTGGAGTCTGTAAGCATAGACTTTAGTCTCAGCAGTTCAGTAGCCACTGTCCTGTAGGTGAGGGAAGAACCAGCTGGCCATCTGTGCAAATGTGCAGGCACAGAAGCTCTTGTTGTAGCCAAAAGTAATCAGTGGCACAGACGCTCATTGTCACCGCCTCCAGATTTATTCCTTGCGGTCCCACTCCATCTGCCGCAAGGGTCTCTCAATTCCATACAGATGTTTTGGGGGTTTTGTTTTGTGAACTGAACTTTATTTCTGTATATTTGTACATGATCTTAGAATTCTGTGGAAACTGATCCAATTGTACATTATTGTTTGCTTGGGATATGATCATCATTTAAACACTATTTCATGAGTTAAATTCATCAGTATTTTAGTATAGAGTGAACTATATTTTATGATAGTACAGGCCATTTTTAGAACTGACCAACGTATAACTTGAATAAATCAACCAAAACTGTGCTTACATGTGTATTATCATAAAGAAACAATACTCATTTTGGCCCAGTTGTAATTTATTTACAAATGTATCCATTTCCTTTTGGAAAATTAAGCTGTAGGACTTTACTGATTGAAACTATATTGGTCTTACATCACTTAATAGAAATTCATATACTAAATTTTATACATATGAAAATGTATGACCCAAGTCATTCAGAAGAATTACAACCCTTGTAATTAGTAACTTTTAGCATATAAGGAATATGATAACTTATTTTAAAGCTATTTGTTCAATGATCAAAATCTTACATACCAGAATGTTTTTTCTGCTATTATGTTTTTCAGTACATACACACAATCTTATTCAATGGAATATAGAAATTCTGTTAAAATATAAGTGATAAATGTACAATAGACATATTTTATTAAAGTTTCAAAGACAGAATAGTTTTTGTTATCTGTTATAATTTTGTATCTGTCTTTCTCTATGTTGACTGTTGACAAGTTTAATTCCTCTATAAGAAAAGGTGTTTAGTATGCATTAAATTCGTATCTATGATGCTATGCTATGCTAGTCTCTATCAGTGGTACAACCTTATCAAAGCTGGAAGGGGACTCTTTTCAGGTATCTTTCCCAAAGAACAAGAATCTGATTTCTTGGGAGAAAGAAATGATTCAATAGTTAAATACTTGTGTTATGAATATGAGGACACACTTAATTCTGGATGAGAGTGGAATGCAATCCTAATTCCTACTTGAGGAGATAGGGAAGGAATACACAGAGAGACCAGAAAGTGACACTAGTTGTTTAGGTGAGATCTGTATTTGGTTGAGAGACACTGCCTAAAAACCATAAAGGTGGAGAACAATGAGAAAACTAGGCTTGCACAGGCAGGGTCATCCACATGCACTCCCTTGTCAGTATACACACACACGCATGGGGGGCGGGGTATATATCTCTGTCATACATACATATGAAAATGAATGCTGATTTCTAGAAAGCCACAGTAAAAATGACATCCATAGTAGTCATTTGAGTTGACTTATACTCTATTTTGTGATAGACAAAGAAATGAACTATGTTGGTTGTTAAAGGGTTGTACATAGATTGTTACTATAGGATGAGATTTAGGTCACCTTAAGTAATCTCGATTAGAAATGGGTGGGGTTGAAGTTATCTGATGCCAAACATTTGGCTACTGAAAAGTCGCATGGGTTACAGGGCAGCTGTAGTGTTTCAGAAAGCTGTTATTTATTATAAATAAATATGGGGAAAGAACGATTGCTTTAGAAAATGCTGAACCAGTGCTGGACAATGGAGGCAATTCTGATATGAGGTTGGTGTACACTTTGTATTGTCCTTGGAATGGATTAGGAGGTGAATTTTTAAAAGAAGAAAATCATTCATAAAGTGAGCTAGAAAAGCTGAATTTGATACAGAGCTTCATTGTTCATTATGAAGACTTGTGTAGATTTCAGAAGAATTAGAAAACACTTCTATTTATTTTCAAGCAACTACCTTTACCTCCCCCTTGGTGGATGCCAAGCATATTTACCTCAAACTCTGAGTCATCTTCAATACATTATTTTTCGTGGCTACCTTAAATTGACTGGATTTGACAGATGAAAAGACCTGACTACTGTATGGGTCTAAAATGCTTGTCAGTGAGTAGTGGCGCTTGAAGTTTTGACTAATAATTAATTTAAGAAGTCTCAATAATGTCATGAGTTCCTCAGGCACATGTATTAGCCAAAGGAATTAATAACCATTTTATGGTAACTTTCATTCAAAATACTAGACACTGATAAAAATGCAGTGTGTTTTAAAACACAATATCTTGTTTTAAAAATATTAATGTACTCAAGGCCAGCCTGATCTACAGACGTAGTTGTAGGATGGCCAGGGCTACACACACACACAAAAAAAAATCTCAAAAAATCGAAAAAATTGGTGCATTTATTAGTGTTTCAAATGTGAGAGTATGTTGCTGTGTACAGCAGATTTTGTAGTATTTTATTAGATTTATTTTTTCTAGTTGGCATATAAAATAATGAATCTCATGACATCCTTATATTTGTTTATCATTATACTTCATGTTGTTCAGTCCACTCCCCTCTCCATATCTTGCTAGTCCTCTTCCTTAGCACTGATAGTAACCCCTTCTTCCTTGATCTCACATGTATCCCATTGCCTTCTCCTATTTCCCTCCACGATGCAGTTTTACAATTCTTTCAACCCACTCTCCAAGAACCCTTTATATTTCATGCCCTACATACCTGCATGCACACACACACAAATGAATGTGCATACTCATACATACACATAAATTTAGATCCTACATTTAGAAGAAAAATGGGATATTTTTCATTCTAACTCTTCTAATTTTAATAATTGTTTTCCAGATACATCCATTTTCTTGCAAATTTTATAATTTTATTCTTCTTTATACCTGAATTAAATTCCATTTTATATATGGACTTCATTTTCCTTATCTATTTATCTGTTGACACACACTGAGACTGGTCTTATGGCTTGTCTACTGTGAATAGTACAGCAATGGACAAGGGTAAGCAAGTTTCTCTATGTTATACAACAGCATACTTAATTATTTAATTCCATAGATTTCCCAGGGACTTTTAGTTGAACATACTGTCTCATAGATAAAATAGTAAGTCACTTAAATTTACCAAATTTTTAAAATACTGATCTACATTTTAACCAATAGCCCATGCTTGTCAATGGAATAAAATCATCACAGAAGTGTTCAAACACAATGCGCCATAAACACTCTCTCACTTTGTGTCAGTCTTTCTTCATACTCCAACCTGCTTTCTCACGTCCCAGTCTCAGAGATGTTTAGATGTGATATATGGCATGACTCTCAGTGATAGGACTACTTCACAAAAGTTTCAAATCCTTTATTGAGGTATAAGAACTTCTGTGTGTTAATCAGTTTTCTGTGACTTTGACAAAATGTCTTAGGTCAGTATGCAAACATGAAAGGTTTGTGTTGGCTCACACTTTTGAAGGTTTCTGTCTACAGTGTGTTGACATCATTGCTTTTTTTTTTTTTGGATTTTCGAGACAGGGTTTCTCTGTGGCTTTGGAGCCTGTCCTGGAACTAGCTCTTGTAAACCAGGCTGGTCTCAAACTCACAAGATCCACCTGCCTCTGCCTCCTGAGTGCTGGGAATAAAGGCTTGTGCTACCACCGCCTAGCTGACATCATTGCTTTAAGCTACAGTGCAGCAAAAACTAGTTATCTCATGGTCAAAGATGTGAGAGAGAGAGAGAGAGAGAGAGAGAGAGAGAGAGAGACTAGGGTCTTTCAACAAACCTGAGAGCACATCAATGCCCCAAAGACCTGCCATGAGGTTCCACCATCTATCAAAACCTCCACAACCTATTAGCAGTGTGGGCCAAGACCAAGCCTAATACATGGTCTCTTGAAGTCAGATACAAACAATGACTTTGCATGAAGCCAAATACTTCTTCATAGCTGGAATCAATGATAATGTCATTCTGTTAAGCAGTTGAATATGTTTACATTTGGTAAAATATTTGAGATTTATGGATTAAAATGAAAATTTAGCATTGGGGAAATGTTTCATTTATTCTAAATGCTTACTGTACTATTATGGGTATTGGGATTCTGATCCCTAGAACCCACATAAATGCCAAGTGGATTGTCAACCTGCCTATAATTACTGGCTTGGAAGGCAGACATGAGTTTCTAAGAAAAAGCAGACTTATCAATACTAACTACATCAGTGAGCTCTCAGTTCGATTGCAAGTTCTCCCATTAATACATCAGATGAATAGTGACTGAGGCTAGCTCCTAACTGAGGTGATTCCCAGCACCAACCTGGCACTTCCTCATGTATGCACATACATATATGTGACCACACATGGAAACATGTGTACATACACATGTCTACCACATGCAGAAAAAGAGAAATTATGAACTTACAAAAATGCTAATCCATACTTGCATATGAACAACAAACTTAATAAATAAATGATAAAAGGAAGGATAGTAGACATGTATACCATTTGAAATGATGAAGAGCAACATAAAAATACATGGTGGACTTCAATAGCTAGTAAGATCCATGAAAGAATAAAAGATTTTACACTAATGTTGTGGTTATTCCATGGAATCATAAGCTTGTTTTTGTTTGTTTGTTTTTCTTTTTCTTAACCAAATTACAGTAGGTTAAACTCTAGTCACAACTTCTGGTCATAAGCAACGCGTGTGCTGTACAGATGTTTTCTGATTGAAGTAACTGATAAATTTTCAGGACAGTGGGGGAAAAATGACGGATTCTATGACTCCTTCCCACCTGGCCTTTCCAACCTGTTGTCTCAGCAAAGAATATTCTTGTTGTTTACAAAGAAATGAGCAAACATTCGTGTCAGCTAAGTTCTTCAGATCCCAGGGAAAAATCAAATGGCAACATCTGAAAAAACCCCTGATGTGGTTGTAAACTTGATAATGGGAAAGACCTTCCATTTGGTCCCCAGGACCAAGTAACAAATAATCCAAATAAATTCCACTTTTGTCAATGTGCAAGAGCTTTGTAGCAAATTGCCACTGTTCTAATATGACTATATATTTTCTGGAATGAGATTTCCTTCTTTCTAGCACTCCCACATTGCTCTACTTTTTTAATATGCAGAAAGGGAACATTTTTTGTGTGTTTGATGTGCTGAAGTATTTATACATACCATTACTTTTTTCTATGTCTACTTTGTAATATTTTATTTATGGGCTAGTTTAAATGTTTTCTATGAAGACCATGAAAATACACCACAGTGCCTGAATTTCATGTGGGTGTCTGACAACCCTTTGAATCAATAGAATGAACTAGGGAAGATCAAACACTCATTGTATCTGTATGCAGTAAATAAATATTCTTGCTAACTCAGATTAGATGTTAGCCAGCAGGAGGACACAGTGCGGACTAATACAGCAGACAGGACCCACTAGTGAGCTAGAACTGTGGAAGCCAGCAGTGAATGCAAGACAGTGTGTTGCTGAGAGTCTAGGGTGAAAAGTTATTTCAGAATAGAAAACAATGTAATTTTAGGTCAGATAGTTTTAAGAAGTGATAATCATTGTAAAACAAAAGAAGAAAGCTTTTGCTGTTTTTGTTGTTTTGTTTATCTTTGTAGCAAGACACTGAACTCTGTAGGTCACATTTAATCAATCATTTAAAGGTAGGACTAAGTCTTCATGTGGGTTACGTGCTGACAACAATAATGAACAAATGTATTATAAAAAGTCAGTGAAGGGTCATAGATGATGTGGAAATGTGGTACGTGCACAAATTACTGCAATTTACAAAGCTTACTCACACGTAATTTTGAGGAAACAAATTTATAATAATCTTTTCTACCTCATTAGAAATAAAATGGGAAAAGAATTAATATTTATTGCTTATACATGCATTCCCATTTTCTTTTCATATATGCCTATAAAGAAAATGGCATCACAATTACAATGTAAAAAAATAAAGACATTCCTAGGGTAAAATTTGACAAGGGACCATGCAAAACCTGATAGGAATTTGGGGTATGAGGGTAAAAGAGTTGATCCTTATTTACAGATAAATTAATAAGATGAGAAATAGAATTTATCACCCAAGGAAAAATGGTTATATTTGAAGTGGATGTAAATTGTAGTTTATGACATAATCTTTAAAGAATGATGTAATTTTCAATACATAGTGTTTCATATTGTTTATATTTTATACATTTTTACTTTATATATATATATATTAATACAATCTTATTTTACATACCAATACCAGTTCCCTCTCCTTCCTGTCCTCCTCTCCCTCAGCTTCTCTCCACCCCCATCCTCTCCTCAGAGAGGGTGAGACCTTCCATGGGGAGTCAGCAGAGTGGGCCATATCACTTAAGGCAGGGCCAAGGCCCTCTTCCCTGTATCTAGGCTGAGCAACGTATCCCTTCATGGCAAATGAACTCCTAAAAGCCAGTTCATGCACTAGGGATAAATACTGCTTCCACTGCTAGTTGCCCTACACACTGCCCAAACACACAACTATCACTCACACTCAGAGGGCTGTTTCCCAGCTGTCAGTCAGTGAGCTCCCACTGGCTCAGGTCAGCTGTTTCTGTGGGTTTCCCCATCATGGCCTTGGCTCATTTACTCTTCTTATTACTCCTGCCTCTCTATGACTGGACTCAGAAGCTCAATCCAGTGCTTTGCTGTGGATCTCTGCATCTGCTTCCATCAGTTACTGGATGAAGGTTCTATGATGACAATTAAAGTAATCATTAATCTGATTACAGGGGAAAGACATTTTAGATACGCCCTCTGCTACTGCTTAGATTCTTAGTTGGAGCCATGCTTGTAGATTCCTGGGAATTTCCCTAGTTCCTGGTTTTTTGTTGACCACATAATGTCTCCCTCTTTCAAGGTATCTTTTTCCTTGCTCTTCCTCTCTGTCCTTCACCAAACTTGACCTTCCAGTTCATTCATGTTCTCCTCTCCACCCTCCTTCTCCCCTCCCCACTCCCCTACTACCTTCTTCCATCCCCTCATGGTGCCACTTTACTAAGGAAATCTTGTCTTCTTCCCAGGTGGGGGAGGATATCCAAGTATGTCTGTCTTAGGTTTCTCCTTGTTTCCTGTCTTCCCTGGGGCTGTGGACTGTAGGATGGTTATCCTTTGCTTTATATCTAATATCTACTTGTGAGTGAGCACATACAATGTTTGTCTTTCTGGGTTACCTCACTTAAGATGGTTTTTTTTCTTTCCATCCATTTGCCTACTACTAACTATTGCAATATTTACATTTACCTTAACCCCAGAGGTTAACTTTTCCTAATACCCATTTAAAGGTAAAAAGTACAACTCAGCCCATATGTTGCAAAGGAGCCTCCCATCTTTACAGTATTACCTCAACTGAAAAGCATACCTCCTGTAA
>PVIU01012803.1:0-58518 GCA_004026605.1 Ondatra zibethicus | reverse complement strand
GGGATGGGGGTGGGCCTTGGACTTCCAACAGGGCAGGGCACCATGCCCTCTTTCAAGGAAGAAGGGGGAGGGAGGAGGGGTGGGGGGTAGTGGGAGGGAACCGGGAGAAGGGGAAGAAAGGAAAAAAAATTTTTTTTATCTTTAATTATGTTCTTGAATGGAAAAAATAAAACAAAACAATGTATGGAAAAAAAAAGAACAAATAGAATAAACAGATGTTACTCTGCAAAATAAAAAAAAAGGTGTGAGCATTTTAGAAGACAATTAAGGAAATTTTAAAACTCTGAACCTCTGAAATTACATCAGAAACCTGTGAATCCTGGACCATAAAGCCTGAGAAAGAAGCATATTTGTCTGTACTTTTAGTAGGAAACTTTATAGTGAACTACCAGTACCCTAGTCATTAAATGTCATCAGACAGATATGAGAGGGTAAGTAAATGAGCAGAAGTGAGACAGCTTTTCCAGCTACCATAGCAATCCTAAGTCTCTTTATGGTCTTTGGTGAATACCGGTTTCAGAATCATTACTTGCCTTTGCTTGTTGATCCCAGAAGGCATGACATATTTTCTTGTGGTGGTAGGATTTGGTCTACCTGTCTTAGTAGGTTGAGATGATTATTTCCCCCATATACTATCATCCATTTCAGGCAGGGTTCAGCCAGCTGATAAGGTGAAAGGCAGCTTTTTCTCTGTGTCACTGGATTTGCCACATCTAAAGTCAAGCATCCAGGAAGAAGTTCTTCTGGAGCCATGTGTCTTCCCGGAGGAGCTACAGGATATTGCAGGAGCTGGCATGTCTCTCTATCATAAGAAGCTCTTTTGTTAAGAGCCATATTCTCAGATCTGTAAAGGCACTTGAGAATCATGGTACCATTACCTATAAGGTATATCTAAATTTGACATATGGTTTAAATTTGAATATATAGGCTAACCAATCAGTTACAGCTTACCAATTTTAGTAGAGGCAAGAAGATTAGAAGGGATAATTTAGTCTCTGGAGTTTTAGATGTGGTCCTGAGATCTAGAATGAACTCCTACTCTGTAGAAGGCAGAACCAAGTTTTAACACTGTAAACAATTTAATGTTTTAAATCAATATTAAGAGGTTGACTCTTAAGTTACAAAATCTGACTGTGAGCAACATTCATGTCTGTACAAGAATATAGAAGTGCAACTTTAATATCTCAGTAAATCAGCATTGTGACTAAATCTGGGTTCTTTAGTACAGGAATTATTATATATAAATATAATTTAAGATGAAGTATATTGGAAGTGGAATGTCTCTTTGGTGGCACCAGGACACATGGGTTCCCCTTAGTAAAGATGGCACTGATGTTTTTGCTTTCACATCAACCAAAATGATGCCTATTCATTTGTTTGTATTTTTCCAGAGCTGTTGTAATCTGAAGTTACAAGTTTTACAGATTTTAAAACAAGCACACATACACACAGAGACATAAACAAGCACACTCTAGCTACATTATTTACACATGTAATCCAACAGAGAGGTACAAAACTTTTTCCTCACAGAAAACTGTGTCAGCTGACCAATTTAAAAATCCTGAAGTAAGCTGCAAAAGCCAGGCAAGCACACAGGTGGTCCAATTGAGTGCCAGATTAGCAGAAGCTGTAAGAGAAAACAGAAATACAAGGACAGAACACTTAAGCAACCCCAAGTGGGAAGGCAGGTGTAAGGATCTGTTGTAAGTAGAATCACAGCATGACCAGATCATATGGCAAGAATGAGAGAGACAGAAGTGCAGAGATGCACACAGACAGTAAAACATCAAGAGAAGCTGGGGGAGGGCAGTGGCCATTGTCTCTGGCTGCATGGTCAGGGCAGAACTTTCAGGATCCCAATTTCCAGATAGGTGGAAAGCTGGAGGCACTGTGAGCCTAGCAACCAAGACTGGTGATGTGAGACCCTGCTCAGTGAGGAAAGGGCTGGAATGTAGTACCCAGAAACCATGGGCATAAGGGAGTTCTGTCCACTTGTCCCGATGGTGGCAAAATTTTAGGCACTTAGGACATATAGTGTCAGCCCCGATTTAAAAAGATTTTGTAAAAGGCAGCCAAGGGTGTTTAGAGATCAGGTTTTGAATTGCAGGTACCGAGTTCACAAGTCTATGCTGAGACCTGAAACATAGCATAATGCGTCCACTCTAGTAGACTTTGGGTCAAAAAAACCCAAAAATCAAAAGCAAACAAACAAACAAACAAACAAACAAACAAAAAACAGGGATGTGTGGAAATTCCCATGAACAGAATGTCTTCTGAAAGATGGGGCCCACAGAATAAGGAAAGTCCTTTACCCAAAGGATAAGGCAGGTCCTTGTCCTGTTAACATGTTGGGATCCTTGAATGGCTGCATTTTTGCAGGACACCCAAAAAATCACAGGAGGCCCTGGACCCCTAAGCCAATGACTTGGAAAGGACAACTTATCCAGTTGAGAGCTCATCTTAGCCTGGCAGAAAGCAGATATAGGGGAGAAGGGTGTTTTTCCAACACATGGCCCTGGGATAGTGGGAGTAAAATAGCCCCTCAGTGGAACTTCCAGATGAAAAGTTTTGTTCTGCTAAAGCAATAATCCAAATGACAGGCTTCCTTTAATTCATACAGTAATTATTGGAACAAAACTGGTGGTGTTTCTCTTATTTGTGATTGTTATTTTAGTTGTTTTAATTATGTTGCTTTAAAATGTGAAAATAGAGCCTTTGCTTATCACTTCTTCATTTAGTTGGTTGTGATGCAAATCACCTTTAGTACCAACCATCAGGGGGCCTTCGCAAGTGGATCTCTTTGAGTTTCACAGCAAGCACTGTGAGTTCCAGGTCAGCCAGCACTACATAGTTTAGATTCTGTCAAATCAAGCAAACAAACAAACAAACAAAGCATAGCAAAAAGGAAGAAGGAATGTAAATGTCAAATACCTATTAAGGGATGGAATTTTAGCTTAATATGATAAATATGTATTGTGTTTAAAGACATGGCAATGTATTCTTCTACACTAGTATTATTTTCTATTTTTACTACTAATAAACTTGGGTTCCAGTTCCTCTACATGTCTTCCTAATGTTTGTTACTTCTTCTCTTTTATATATTAAAATAGCTACCATAAAAGAAAGCCTATTTCTTTCAGTATCTGTTTCCAAATAACCAGGACAATAGTTCTGTTCAAATATTTATAGGTATCAGTGAATCTCTAGTTTTTGACACTAGTTCATCCAATCTTTTCTTTCTTTTAATTTTATGATTGAGTTTTAAAGGTAGGAATTTTTAACATATTTTCTGATATCTTCTCCTTTTTAAAAATATTTTTCTACTCTCTTGGCTATCTTTTTCAACTCTTCAGCCAACAGCACTGCTTCATTATTCTCTGTAGCATTGGTTTTGTGGACATGTAAGATTTTATCCTGGTTATATCATGTAAAGTTTTTGTTCTTCTTTAAAGTATGGCGGCCAGTTTTGCTGGGTATAGTAGTCTGAACTCGAAGGGCAATTCTCCTGAATATTCTGGCTTTTAAAGTTTCCACTGAGTGTTCAGGTATTTTTTCCATGGGTTTTTCTTCATATGAGACTTGTCGTTTTTATCTTGAAGCTTTCATCACATTGTGTTTATTTTGTACATTTGTTGTTTCTGCTATAATATGCTATGGGTAGTTTCCTTTTGGTACTTTCTGATGTTTAGTGTGTTTCTTGTATCTGTGTAGATACATCTTTCCTTGGATTATAAGTTTTCTTTTATGAATTTATAGAAGCTCTAGTCTATGGAATCCTTTATGACTATAATCTGAAGATTTGATCTCTTCAAGGTGACCAAAAGTTCTGTCATATTCCTTTCATTTTTATATATTTTTTTCCTATTCCTTGCTAGAGTAATCAGGTACCCTATATTATCTTCAAAACTTCTTCTTGAAACTTTTGCCTGAATTTTTTAATTGGGTTATAGAGCTTTTCAGTTACATCTTTATTCCAGCTTGAGTTCTCTTAAGCACTTTTATCTCTCTATTAAATTCCATTTTCAATTATTGTAGGTCATTTGGTATGTTTTATTTTCTCTTGGACATCACTCAAATGTTTATTGTTATCTTCATTAAGTTTACTGAGATGCTTATTCATGTCTTCATTGAAGGTATTGAATTTGCAGATGAAGCATTTATTGTTGATTTTGAGTTCTGTGTCCTAGTAATTCTCAATGCAGGACATTTCTACATTTCTAAACAGTTTTAAGAAGCACTTTTGTGCTTGCTCTTAATACATTGGTCCTTTATATTGTTAATATTTAGCAATATGCCCTGGACATTAGTACCTTTTTTTAGTAGTTATGTGTATGATACATGCATATAGCCTCTCTCACATTGAGCCAGAATTTGTAGAGATGGAGCTAGGACTTTAAGTGTGGAAACGGTAGAGGTAGATCTGGTAATTTATTGGATTATTTGTGCTTCTTTGTTCCTTGTGGGTTTCCCTGTTAAAGCAAGTATTACTTTATTTGTTAAACTTTATATTTTCTACTCTTTTTATATCTATTTCTTTGATATAGAATAAATAATTGTCATCTTTTCATAAAATAAATGTGTTAGATAAAATTCTGTATAGACAACAGAAAAGTATTTGAGATATTGTGTTCAAGTGGAACTCTAAAATTGTTCCCTGGATGGAAGTTACCAATAAACTACAAATAAAACAAAAACTCTGACTCATGGTTTATTTTGCCTTCCATTGCTGCTATTGATGAAAGGGTTTATTTTGCTTACAGTTGAAGTTCAAATCACATAATTGAGGGAGAGCAAACAGGAATCTGGACACAGGAACTAAAAAAGATACCATGGAGAACTGTTGCTTACTGGATTGCTATCATGCTTTGCTTTCCATTTTATGCAACCTAGGATCAACTGTGCAGGGGGTGAAACCACTTACAAAAGTCTTTGCTCTCTCACATCAGACTAACAAAAATATCCTACAGATATTTTGGCTTGCATACAAGCCAATCTGATCAAAGCAATTGCTCAATTGATGGTCCTTCTTCTGCCTAGTCCCATCTCAGAAGTAAACTGTTGTAAAAAAATCTGAGGATTCCACTTAATTATGCAGCTTAATTAAAAGTATGTAAAACTTTTCTAAAGTCCACAACCTCACTAGCCTCACAGAGTTGGCAACATTTCATTTCTACTACTAGGAATCAGTTCCCTCCTGGTTAATAGGTTTTTCATCCAATTAGACAGATGTTGGTTGTTGCCAATGTTTGATTGCCTCTTACTACACCTTTATGCATATGTTCCTATGCTGGCAATTACCATGGTTTCTAGGTGTTATACTAGTTATGACCTTTTAATTACTTCCCTCCCTTGACAGCTTACACAGTTGTTTCCAGAACCAGAGAGCTTTGATCATATGAAAGAGGCTTTCAGGTTAGATCCAATAGTGGTGGCTAATCCCACTGAATAAGAATACATATCGTTATTCAAATTCCTTTGTCAAATTAATTAAACTTTATTTTCTCTTAGAGCTGTCTGGCTAAGGTAGGGTTTGAAGACAGCATTGAACGTAGGCGAAAGTAGATTTTATGTTGTCAAAAAAGGAACAACAAACAAACAAAATGAACAAACAAACAAAAACTTGCAACACTAGGGCATTTTCAAGGTTTGGGGGATTTCTAGAAGAATTTTAATTACATAGGAACATGGCTGATCATTTCAAAATTGTTTAGCAGAACATCTTATCTTAGGGTACATTCAAAGTGTGAATGGAACTTCATTAAGGAACTTGTCAAATTCCAGGAACAGGTTAAAACATTGTCAACTTGAATTTTCAAGAAACAGAAATAAACTTTTTTTTTTTAACCTTAAAATAAAAAGGTGTAGTCAGGCTGGTCCATCATGCTTCATCAGAATGCAGTATCTAGCCAGCTTCCTAGGGCTAGTAAGGACATGGAATATAATTGTGTGTGTGTGTGTGTGTGTGTGTGTGTGTGTGTGTGTGTTGTGTGGAGAGAGAGAGAGATATTTACATACCAAATATAATCAATGAAGAAGATTCTGTCTACTTAAGAATGGGATAATGGGAGGGATTCAAGAATGTATAGCTGGGAGGGGATGGAAGTAAGGAGGCATATTATAATTCCATTTAAATTGACAACATTTTAAAAAGAAAACATAGAATTTTAAACTGAACTGATTTTTGTGTGTTTTAATTAAAATTGTAAATTCCAGATCACTATTTTTGTTATAGTCTAGAAATAGTTGCTTAGGAAAATATTTCAAGTCATTGTATTTAAATCATTTTGACACCTAATTTTTAATTAGTAAGAGTTATTGCCCAATTGAAAATTAATTTGAATTATGAGGAGTCTTCTTCATTTGTTCATATACTTTCTAATTAATTCAGACAGGGTGGATTATCGATGTCTATTTAAGGGCTGATTTCCCCATATATTGTGTATAGCTTTAAGCTATCTTTGTAACTATGAATTACATACTATCAATATTCAAAAGATCTTTTGCCACAATTTTTTCTTATTTCTGAGACAAAAATACCTAGTGAAGGAAATTATGACATCACTAATCCCTAGATTTTTGTTTTCTTCTGTCATATACAATGTGAAACTTCTAATACTAGACAGAGACTTGGAATTTTCTTTTAACATATTTGAGTTTACAGAAGGAGAGAGCCACACTTGAACTACAAGGCCAGCTTTGGTTTGTAATATTTTGAGAGGTAAAAAGATTTTGCCCATTAGAATGTAATTATACCATCATGCCAGATTGTTTCTTTCCTTGATATTTTTTTCCAGACAATTCTCCCTTTTTCTTTAGCTGTCTCTATGTTCAAAGGTCTTTTACATTTTCAAGTTGAATATTTTTATTTTCCTGTAAAGACAAAAACATAACCCTGATCTGACCCTAATTTGATGAGTTTTTCTTTTTGAGATGAGAAATTGCCACCTTGGTTGATGAACTATTACTTGTCCTGATCAAGAAGTCTCTTCTGTTGGAGTTGAATCTTTATTAATTTTGATGGTATCTATAACTTTTCTTCTCCTGTGGAAACAAAAGCAAAGCCCCTTACCAAAGTAGCACATATCCTGGTTTCCATTCTGAGGTCAAAATAGGTTTAAAGTACATGGACTGATTTAATTCAGTAGTTTCTTCTGCTGTCCAATGTCTCTCTGCAGATGTCATTCCTTTCTCATTAGCATTTAGAAAATTTAAAGTTAATAACACATTATGCAGTATATCTCTGGATGTCTTTGTTAACCTCTTCTGTTTATCAAGCATTTCATTTAAAGTTTGAATAGACCTTCCTATAGTTTGTTCTATATGTTTGTATGGTATACCTGTAACATGCTTTATGTTATAATATGCCAAAAATGTTTCATTTTACTAGACACATATGCTGGATCATTGTCAGTTTTAATTTGTACAGATATTTCCATAATGGCCATAACTTCTAATAGATATAATTATAGAATCAGTCTTTTCAGAACTCAAAGCAGTTGCCTGTTGAACTACTACATGTATTCATGTATAGTGTACATATATTAATTTTCCAAATTCTGCAAAATTAAACATATACATTTGCCAAATTTGACCCATTTGAATACCCTTTGTATTATTTTTTCCAGGTAGTGGAGTTTGGTTCTGTGAAAAATAAGTAGGATTTTTCTTTATGTGATTTCTTTGGCTTGTTGCCAAGTGGTGGAAAAAAATCCTTTAAACTCTTGCTATTGGCATGGTGTTTTTATGAAACTCTGAGGCCTCCAGCACAATACCTATTAGAAAATGATGAATTTTATCATTGCATTCTGTTAGTGGACTTGGGAGACCTGTATACAATATGATAAGTGTAATATTAATAGAATGATTCTTCTTCTTGACTATTTCTTGTAATTGTATAAATAATGAGATTAATTCTGACTTATCAGGAATAAGTACAGCAGTTTCAATATAAGACAACTTTTTGCATTTTGAGAATCAGTAATTATAATAAGACATTCTGAAATATCTAATGATACCATGAGAAGAGCATATAATTCTGATTTCTGAACTGAATTGTAAGGGCTTTGAGCCACTTTATTTTTCCTTACTTATAATCTTCCTTTCCTGATTTATTTGCATCAGTATAGAATGTAGAGGCTCCAGAAATTGGGGCACCTTTTATTATATGTTTTAAAATCTAATTAGTCATTTTTAAAAACTGAAATATCTTGTTTTTTGATATTTGTAAATTTTCTCTCCCAAAAAGTTACATTAAACTCTTTGCCCAGTTCCATTTTCTGCCAATAATGAAACAATTTCAGCATTAGTAAAAGGTACTACAATTTCTTCTTGGTCCATTCCTATCAATTGATGAAGTCATAATTTTTTTAATTAAAACAGAAAACTTTTCCACATATGTGTTTAATTTTTCCGTTTTTTATGAGGTAAACATATCCACTGTAAGATAATGTCTTTCCTCTGCATCAAAATCTCTGTAGTGGACTGCATAGAGGGTAAAATCAGCAAAATGCAATCAATCTAAAGATCCAATCAATCCACATGTACATCCTATAATTTCTATTTCATCAAAGCCAATTCTGTCTCAACTGATAATCCTCTTGGACTATTTAAGTCCTTATCACCTTCTAAAGTTTGACACAAATTACTCAGTTCTTGAGTTTTTACCCCAGTAGTAGGCCATAGATAGGAAATGTCTTCCAGTAATTATTATAAGGCATTAAGAGTCCACAAGCAATCTTTCCTTATTTGTGCCTTTTGGGGCTAAATATTTGTAAACCTATTATATATCCTAAGTAATCAATAGAACCTTCTCTTTGTATTATTTCAGAAGTAATTTGTAATCTCCAGCAAGGCCAAATTTTCTTCTTCAATCATTTTTCTGAAGTAACTACATTTGAATCAACTAATAAGATATTGTCCATGTAATGGTTAATTATAGATTGAGAAAACTGTACACATATTATTTCTAATGACTATCATTCAAAATATTGACTCAGGGTAAGGCTGTTCCATATCCGTTGTGGGAGAATCTTCTAATGGTATCTCTTAACAGGCTAAGAATTATTATAAGAAAGCACTGTGAAGACAATTTTTTCTCTCTCTTGTTATAATGGTATAGAAAAAAAAGCAGTCTTAATCACTATAACCAACAATCCCTTCAATAAAGAAGGCAATGGAATTCCAAACTTTAAATAGTCCATTGTTTGAATCACCATATTTATGGCTGTTAGATCTGTTACCATCCTACATTTTCCAGATTTCTTTTTAATAACAAATACAGAAGAATTACAAGGACTAGTTGATTCTTAAATATGATGAGCATTTCACTTCTTTACTAGCTGTTCTAAGGCTTGTAGTTTCACAAAAGCCATTGTTCAAAAAAAAAAAAAAAAACAGATTTGCCAGTCAACCATTTTAAAGGTAGGTCTGTTGATACCTTTGAAATACCAACAACATTTTTGGCCTGCTTATATACTTCTTAAATGATCTCTGGCTGTCCTTGAGCGTATCTTTTGATATTTCTCTCATACGCTTTCTTTATTTTATAGTTTGTTTCTGAGACTGGTGCAATGTTAATCTGTGTTTTCCAATGCTACAATAAATCACTTCCCCATGAATTCATTGCTATGTTAGCCAAATATGGTTCCAATTTTCTTATCTGTTCATCTGGCCCTACATTCAAGCCATCTTAAACTTTGTTGTTCTTTAGACAAACTTTCAATCCCTGAAAGCTGAACACTTACATCATAGAGATGCCAACCTGAATTCCATGAATTTGGTGCAATTATTGTGACATTTGCACCTGTATCTATCAAACCCTCAAGTTTTATTTATGCTGTTTATTCATATTTTTAACTTTAGCCATTGGTTATTTATAAAAGTTTGCAAAAATATTTCCTTACTGGTTTCTCCTGAAATTTTCATTTTAGTTCTAAAATCTTTTGTACTACCCAGAGTTGTATAGTTTTTAACATTTCTTCCTGGTTGACCTGTCCTTTGAGAACGGTGGGATGTTAAATTCTCCTACTATCAGTGTGGAGGGGGTTGATTTGCAATTTAAGCTTTATTAATGTTTCTTTTACATATGTGTGTGCTCTTGTATTTGGGGCATAGATTTGCAGGATTGAGACTTCTTCATGATGGAATTTTCTTAATTCCTGCTAATTTTTTTTGTGGTAGTGTTTGTGTATTTCCCCTCTTTGGAGTTTGCTCATGTGACATTATCTGTTGTGTGTGTTTTTGTACTCGTAGCTAGCTTCATTGGGTTGAAGTTTTCTTTCTATTACTTTCTGTAAGGTTGGGTTTGTGGATAGGTACTTTTCAAATCTGCTTTTATCATAGAATATCTTATTTTCTTCATCAATGGTGATTGAAAGCTTTACTGGGTATAGTAGTCTGGGCTTGTATCCATGATCTTTTAGTGTCTGTAACATACCTGTCCAGGACCTTCTGGATTTCAGTGTTTCCTTTGAGAAGTTAGGTGTAAATTTGAAAGGACAGCATTTACATAAAACTAGGATTTTTCCTTTGCAGCTCTTAATACCTTTTCTTAATTTTGTGTGTTTAATGTTTTGATTATTATATGATGGGGCAAGTTATTTTTAAGTCCAGTCTCTTTGGTGTTCTGCATGCTTCTTTTACTTCCATAGGCACATCCTTCTTTACGTTGGGAAAGTTTTATTCCATGATTTTGTTGAATATGTTTTCTATGCCTTTAAGCTGGGGTTCTTTTCTCTCTTCTGTCTCTGTTATTTTTTGGTTTGGTCTTTTCATGGTGTCCCCGATTTCCTGGATGTTTTATGTTAAGAATTTGTTGGATTTAATATTTTCTTTGACTGATGAATCTATTTCTTCTATCATACCTTCATCTTCCAAGATTCTCTCTTTCATGTCTGCTGGTTATGCTTGCATTTGTAATTTCTGTTTATTACCCAGAGTTTCCATTTTCAAATCTCCCTTGATTTGTGTTTTCATTACTGCTTTGATTTGATTTTTCAAGTCTTTAACTATTTGAACTCTTTGTTTCACTTCTTTGATTGATTTCTCTTGGTTTTCTCTAAAAGATTTATTGGTTCTCCGAATTTTTTGCTCATCATTTCCTCCATTTTTTAAGGTAATTTTTCATTTCCTCTTTAAATGTCTCTATCATTCTCATAATGTGTTACCATTCTCCTTTTTAGATTGTTGAATGAATTCTTGCTTTGGCACCTTTCCATCTCTTCCTCCAATTGGTTCTGGCAGTTTGTTTGCCTCTTGGTTCAGTTTTTACACTTGGTGTTTGTGTCTCAGGGATCCTCTCTTGGACTGATTGTTGCAGTTGCTGCCTGTGTCTTAGAGAGATACTCATGATTCACCCTATGTAGTTGCTGTGTGTGTCTCAGGGAGCAACTGAGGTCTCCTGGGATGGGTGGGTGTGGGGGTTGAGTGAGACTTGTAGGTTGTATGGTTTGATCAATGGGCAGTGTTGGATGCCTGATGCCTACCTAGTGAATCTGAGACAGGTGGAGGAAGGGCCCAGGTTTTGATGTGGTACCAAGTGCCTAGAGACTGGGTTGTCCAGCTGGGGAGTTGGTCACTCACCTCTTTGTTCATGCTGTTCAGTCTCAGTTTATGTATCATAGGTCCTCTGAGGTCCCAGGGATGGGTTGGTCTTGGGCAGGGTGGTATTTGTAGCTCACAGGGTCTCATAGATGGGGAATGTTGGAGCAGCCTACCTGCAGGAGATTTGCCAGCTGACTGGTTAGTGAAGCTGATACTGGTGGGGAAGGGACCCAGAGTTTTGTCCTGTTAACTAGGACCTAGAGACTGGGGTATCCAACTGGGGGGTTGATCATGTACCTCTTGGTCCACTCTGTGCAGTTTGCAGACTGTGCATCAGAGATCCTCTAAGGTGGAAAAAGATGAGTGGGTTTCATGTTTCCCATTCTTAACATAGAAAAAAATATATTTTCAACATTATTTAGCTGTCTCCTATTTTCTTAAATGTTTCATAAATCTCTCACTAATTCTTTTGACTTCCACATGCAAGTAGAATTTGACTGCTTGTGTGGATAAGTTCAGAGGACATATGTAGCATAGCCAGTGGTTGAGAGCTCCAGACAGCAAATGCAGTGGAGCTTGCTGGTGTGATACCTCTTTCTGTGTGGTTCTACCACTCGTTAGTACACCAATTGTTGTCCTCTTTTTAAATTATTGCTGCCTTTTAATCCACAGCTGTCCTATCAGCAACTGAAACTCTGTCAATACCAGCAGTAGCTATACTGCATGGGCTGCACCTTGAGGGAACTCTGGTTCCTCAGGAACAGACTATTATCTCTGTCCCTCTAAGGAACTCAAGATTCAAAGGTTGAGGTGGAATTCTGCTCCTCAGAGATGCTAAATATCAAGTAGTTCATCTCCTCTCCTCACATCTCTCCAAAAGTTCTCATGCTTCTCCTCACTCCTACTTAAAAAATTTTCCTCCACCTGGATTCTCCCTACCAGTTCCTGTCAGCAAGTTGCTGAATCAGCCTCTTGAATGAAGGTGAATTTTATTTAAGCAAACACATCTTTACATCATTAAACAAATGTTCTAGAGCATAAACAAAAGTAATACAGCTTAAAAATATGATTTAGCATTCTAACTTTCCTCCTTTAAAAAAAAAAGATAATCAGTCCTGGCTAAAAGAAGGGAAAGGAAGTTAATGTACTTCTGAGACCTGTGTTCTCTCCCTGAAAAATCCTTTTCTTATATGTATTTCTTCGTATCCAGCTTTGGCATTCTCACTGCTTCTGTCAGATATTTAACAAAAGAAAGAAAAGCTGGTGAGGTTACTGGGGATATGAAGTTAACTATTCCAAGAGAACTTCTCTAATCAATCATTCTGTTACATCCTCAGTATTCTCTTCTATTTTTTTAATCTTTTATTGCTCTGAATTTAGAGTTCCCAGAATAATAAAGTATCCACTTTCTGTCATCAGGATCCTATTATATTTAGTAATGCCACTTAAAAAAAAGGCTTCCAATCTTTCTTGACCATTGGTAGTACCTTGATACAACAAAACAGCTAATATTTTTAATCAACTTAAAGGAAATTTGATGTTTTTCCTTCAACTAATTTGACCCAAGAAACCTTTTCTAACATAATTCTATTGATGTAAAATGAAATCAGTATTTTTCACAACATAATACTTAACAATATCAATGAAAAGGATAATGTATCTATTAGACATCTAGTTGATCAATAAAATTGACAATGATGTAATTTTGCTTTCATTAGCCCTATATTCTTAATAAGCACACAATGTGTGGAGACATTAGTAACTATATAGAATATCAACATATATCATTGGAAGTTATCTTCACTTGAGTCATTTCAATTTCAAAACCTAATTTTTGATTGAGATCAAATGGTTATGTCCTATTGAATTAATAATGCTCTGATATCTAACTTCAGTATTTTGTCTACTATCAAACTGGCACAAAGGTGTGGGGGAACAAAGTTTTAATCTGTATATGCAACATTAAATGACCTAAGCAATATTGTTGTTTGTTTAGAAGAGAATTCCAACTAATTATATCAAGAGTCAATTTGATTGATTCCATATATAACTGTATTGCTACATGAATTAAAATGTCTTTAAATAAATGTTCGTGTGTGTGTGTATGTGTATGTCTATTCCTAAAGAAATGGGATAAATTCACTAATTTGTTTTTTTATTGTTCAATGGCCATGTTAATATTCTTTATGTCATGCATATTTGGATATATTTGACATTGAAATAAGAATAAAATAATTAATTTTAATGCAGTACATTCTTTGTATAAAAAAAGAGTGAGACTGAACTTACTACATAGACCAATATACAAAGGCATGCTAGTCGCCCACAATGATAGTTACATTGGTCACAATGTAAGTGAGTATATATAATTATCAATGCCATTTTGATGTTGTTTATTTACATGAAAATAACAGGTATTTAAGTACCAGGTTTATTATGTGTACACATGGCGTGGGAGAATTGTCTTTATTCTGTCAATCATGTTTTAAATAAACTGATTGGCCAGGCAGGAAGGATAGTTTGGAAAACCAGACAGGAAGTAAAGGTGGGGCCAGAAGAATAGGAATATTCTGGGAAGAAGGAAGCTCTTTCCCCAGTACTGCCCAGACCACCAAAGAAGCAGGATGTGACCTGCCCTGCTGAAAAAGGTACTGAGCCATGTGGCTAACATAGATAAGAATAATGGGTTAATATAAGCTACATGAGCTAATAAGAAACCTGAGCTAGTGGGCCAATCAGTTTATAATCTTCTGAAGACCTCTGTATGATTTTCTTTGGGGCTAAATGGCTGTAGGAACTGGGCAGGACAGAAACCCCAATGAGCAGGCCCTCATGCTACAGAATGGTGCCCAACATGGACTACTGCATCCACATAAAGCCTGAGTAATCTTGGGAAGTAATTCTAAACAGAAAAGAATAAAGCATGACTTCTTGGTAGCAGCAATTTCTTGGGTTGGCTCTGCTTGCTAGATGCAAGCAAACGCTCTCATCTAAGAAGCCTGAGCTAATGGACCGATCAGCTTATAATCTTCTGAAGACCTCTGTATGATTTTCTTTGGGGCTAAATGGCTGTAGGAACTGGGCAGGACAGAAACCCCATTGAGCAGGCCCTCATTTTGTCAGCAGTTGAGGTATGGGCAGTTCCTTGCCCAGAGGCCAGTTTTGCCAAGAAGAGGAGAAGTTTCAAGTGGAATGTCTTTGGTGCTGAACAATCTCTCGTGAATAGATCAGTGTTGCCAGGAACGGTTGTGTCTTGCTATCACAGAACTCTAAGTTAGATTAAATGCCATTTCCTATAGTTCTTTGAAGAGGTTGAAGATTATCTATTTATAAGAATATAGTCTCTATGTATCTAAAGAACCTGATTAGTCTAACTATAAATTTGACAAACATAGATGATTATTGATCTACAATTCTTAATACCTATCTAAGACAATAAACAACAGTGCAATAATTGAGGACAATGACCTCCAAATGTAAACAATGTATAAGTATCTTGATCAGAAATAGAAATGTACACTGCAATTTGGTAAATATATATATATACATAAAAATGTTTTAAACAGAGGTAGAAGCATGCATGCATACATTATTCAATATAATTTAACTTTGTATCCAATGGAATTGTCTATAAATAATAACTCACAAATACCAATCTATTATCCCATCATCCAATTTTCCTTTTTTGTTCCAAAAAGATCCCTGAGCTTATAAAATTCCTCTCCCAACCCTCAATTGTATACCAACTATAATCAACCCCTAAATGATATCCCTAAGTCTGAGGACAAACTGTGCTGGGAGAGGGGATGTCATCCTCTAGAATTACTTCCAGCTGTCATGAGGGCGACGTCCTTTCTAGGGATCCTGTGAAAGTAAAAGGATGGTTAAATTTCAAGATCAATGTCTGGGAAAATTGAAAATAGTCTCTGAGTACTTTGTGGAGGTCTGGCCAGAATGTAGTAAAAGCTGTGCACCATTTCGGCTAACCAAGATGGAACCATCTTGTGCAGCTGGTCCATGAAACATGTCTTGTATAGCACTATCAGTATCATGACATCATATCATCCAGGTGGAGTTGCTGTTATAGGGCCCCATCTTCTTCCTGGAAACTTTAAATATCACTGCAAGAAAAATTCATTGTTCATTGTGGAAAACGTAAACCTTATTTATATAGACATATACAGACATATATATTCAATGAAAGGCATGATAAAGACAAAAATAGATATGAAGAAAAGAAAATATGTTTTCTAAATTCATTTTTCTTTCATTGTCCCATATCATGGCTCTTGACATGAGACAGAAACTCCAGAAACTCTGGGTTTTTCCTCTTAACAACAGGCTTGGAATTAGAGGGGGACTGAGCCAGACTCCAACTCCAAAACCAGCTCTATAAAATTAGAAATATAAATGTATATCTTAGACTTTTATACTTACTAAACCTATTTGGTTTTCTTGATAGTCATTATTGTGTAGTTATTTTTCCAACTGTCAGTATTCAAACATTCAGGGTTCCTTGAATTTTTCAAAGATGAGTGTTTTCCTGCAGGGATAAGAACAGAACCCTGCTCCCATCCTATATGATTTCTTGCCATCTGTATGATTATCATCATTCTGGATGACCTGTCATTTCTCCTTTCCAAGAGGTTTCTCCTCTTCAAACTGAACCTTTATTAATTTTGATGGTATCAACAATTTTTCTTCTCCTGTGGAAACAAGGGCAAAACCCATTCTCCAACGTAGCACATCTCGTGGCTTCCATTGAGAGCTAAGCACATCCTTGAAATAAACTGGTTGACATAGTTCAGCAGGTTTTTCCATTATCCAATGTATTTATGCTGCTGTTGTCCCTTTCTCATTGGCCTTAAGAAAATTCAAGGTTAATAAAGCATTATGTAATCTATTTCTGTGGGTATTTTCCACCCCTTTCTGTTTGTTTAACATATTCTTTATTGTTCGATTTGATATTTGATAACTGCTTGACCTGTAGGATTGTGAGGTATACCTGTAACATGCTTAATATTATAATAAGCAAAAAACCGTTTCATATTCCTAGAGACATAAGATGGACCGTTATCTGTCTTTATTTGTGCAAGTATACCCATGATGGCCATAAATTATAATAAATGTGTGATTACTGAATCAGCTTTTTCTGAGCTTAAAGCAGTTGCCCACAGAAAGCCTGAATATGTGTCAGTGGTGTGATGTGGAACACATCCATCTGGAGATTTCATTCCTTTGAGTACCCTTCAAGTTAGTCCCTGTAGGTAGTGCTGTTTGGTTATATAAAGAGCAATTAGGGCATCTCTTTATAATCTCCATGTAATGGAAAACTCTTTCTTTAAGCCTTTGCTATTGATGTGAGGTTTTTATGAAATTCTGAGGCCTGCAACATGCTTCCAATCAATAATTGATCAAATTCTGCATTATTTTGTGCTAGAGGACCTGGCAGATCCATATGGAATCGGATGTGGGTTATGTACATAGGACAAAGCCTATTTCTGATTATGTCTTGTACCTGGATAAACAATGAAGTTAATTCTGTATCATCTGGTATAAATTCAGTGGTTTCAATACGCAAGATAACTCTTTCTGCATATTGTGAATTAGTAACTATATTAAGAAGCTCTTTAAAATCTCTTAGCACCATTAGAATGGCATATAATTCTGCCTTCTGGACAGAAGTATGAGGGTTTTTTTTTCACCTTCCTCAATTCATCTGATTTGTAACCTGCCTTCCCTGATTTATTAGCATCAGTATAAAATGTACAGGCTCCAGTTATTGGAGCACCACATACAGTTTGAGGAAGAATCCAAGAAGTTCTGTATAAGATTATGTCTATTGCTTTTGGCATAGTTGCTATTAATTTCTCCCAGAAAATTAGCACAAGCCCTTTGCATGGTTCATTGTCTTCCCATAACCTTTTTATTTCATCAGTAGAGAAGGCACTATTATTTCTGCTGGGTCTGTACTTGCTGGTTGACAAAGTCTCAATTTACCTTTTATAATTAATTCAGAGACGTTTTCTACATAAGTTTTTAATTTTTTTCTTGTTTTCTGTGGTATAAAGATCCATTCTAAAATAATATCTTCCCTCTGCATTAAAATTCCTGTAGAAGAAATTCTGGAAGGCAGTATTACTAGGATACAACTAAGATCTGGATTCACCCTATCAACATGTTACTCCTGTAATTTTTCCTCAACCATTGCCAGTTCCTTTTCTGATTCAGCTGTTAAGACTCTGGGATTATTCAAATCTTTATCACCATCTAAGGTTTTGTTTAAATGAATTATTAGAACAGGTGTTATCCCAACATCCTGTCTTAGACTGGAAATGTCTCCTCACAATCTTTGAAAGTCATTAAGAGTCCATAACTGGTCTCTCCTAATTTGTGCCTTTTTTTGTCCTATTTTTCTGTAAACCTATTCTGTAACCTAAGTAATCAACAGCATCTCCTTTTTGAATCTTTACAGGAGAAATTTGTAATCCCCATTTAGGCAAAACTATATTTCCTCAGACATTCTTTCTAAAGTATCTATGTTTGAATCAGATAACAAAATGTCATCGATGTAATGGTAAATTATTCATTAGGGAATTGGTTATGAATTATTTCAATGGCTGACTTACAAAATATTGACACAGGCTGAGACTATTGAGCATTCCCTGTGGTAGGACAGTACACTGGTATCTCCTAGTAGGCTGAGAATTATTATAAGTAAGTACTGTGAAGGCAAATTTTCCTCTATCCTTTCCTTGTGAAGGTATAGTGAAGAAGCAATCCTTCAAATCAATAACAATAAGAGGCCATTGTTTTAGTAACAGAGAAGGCAGAGGATTTCCAAACTGTAGAGTGCCCATATGTTGAATTACCTTGTTCAGAGCCCTTAGAACTGTCACCATTCTTCATTTACCAGTTTTCTTTTTTACAACAAACACAGGAGAATTCCAAGTGCTAGTTGACGCCTCAATATGTAAAACATCTAATTGCTCCTGTACCAATTGTTCTAAAGCCTGCAATTTATCTTCAGCAAGACATCATTGCTTAACTCATATTGGCTTCTCAGTTAGCCATTTTAAAGGTAGGGTTATTGGTACCTCTGAAGTTTTGTTAGTTGCTTCTTTTTCTCGTACAGCCTGAATGGCTGGTGACCTTCGTGCATAGTACCTTATGACATGCTTCCCAGGATTATGAGTTACTGGGACTGCAGGAATGTTAATCTGGGTATTCCATTGCTGTAGCAGGTCACGATCCCATAAATTTATTGCAATATCAGCTACATATGGCCTTAGCTTTCCTCTTTGACCTTCTGGTCCAATACAGTTAACCCATCTAGTGATTTGTTGAACTTGATATATGGTTCCAATTCCTAGTAATTGAACATCTGTCTCTTAAAGAGGCCAATTTGGGGACCAATATTCTGGAGTGATGATACTAACATCTGCTCTTGTGTCTATCAAGCCAACAATCACAATTCCATTTGTACGTACTCTCAGCTTTGGTCTTTGATCATTTATAGAAGTTTGCCAAAATAAATGCTTCTTATTTCCTGTTTGAATTTCTGACTTAATCTTCAAATTTGAGCCATCATTTAGAACCTTCTGATCTTGCACAGAAGGTTCTAGAGCTTTTAATTTACCTCCTGTGACATGTCCTCCACGTTTACTGGGAATGACTGGGCCACTTTTGGCTTGGAGGACTGTGAGAGGCCCCTCAAGAAGTTTCCCAAAGGTACCGGGGTGCCTTGTCTGTCTGCTGTTGATCTTCATTCATTGGTCCGATGTTGTCCTTTACCACACCTCCTACATATACCTGAAGGCTGAGGTATCCTATTCCTGCCATTCCAAGATGAAGTGTTATTCCTAGAAATTCCTTGCCTGCAATCCCTTTTCAGTTGTCCTAATTTACCACAATTAAAACACTTGGCAGGTTGATGTCTCCTCATTGCTTTGGAAATCGATTCTCCTACACAAGATTCATCATCATAGTGAAAGGTCTGAAAGTTCATGGTATGCTGTATCCATTCATCCATAGGTGCTGATCTAGACCTTAAAGGCCCAATTATCTTTTTGCATTCTAAGTTTGCATTTTCAAAAGCCAGCAATTCAAGAATTAGTCATCCAGCATCTGGGTCTGTTACTCCTATGTTCAGAGACTTAATTAATCTTTTCAAAATGTCAGTATAGGGTTCTCCCTGTTCCTGCCTAATCCTGGTATATGACTCTACCATTTTCCCTGATTCCTGTATTCTATCTCAGGCATTCAAGGCTGCTTTGTGTCATAGGGACAATACTTCTTCATCATAAATAGCTTGGACCTGTGGATCAGCATATGCTCCTATACCAAGAATTTGATCCTGCAAAACAACCACACCTTTTGCTCTTCATTGCTGTTCCATATCTTTGGATTCTTCTCTAACATAAACTCCACACTTCAAGGAAGGTCAATGCTATACCACCACTGATACTAACTGGAAGAAATCATGGGGCATAGCCCTGACATTAGAAGTCCAAGTTCTTATCATTTCTTTAACAAATATAGAGTGCAAGTCATAAGTAATTACAGCATGCTTAATTTCCTTCAGATCATTCAGTCCTATTGGCATCTATCTACCTTCTTTGGTTCCTTTCGAGCTTTTAGAAGTTGATGCTTTGACAAAGTAAATTACAGGGTATGTCACTAAAACCCTGGGTAAACCAGTTCTGACAGCTGGTGGTGGCATTGTATCCTGCCCTTGTGTCTTCTCACCCAGTTCATCAGCTCCAATAATTTCCTTAATCATTTCAAATCTCTCAATCATTGTCAGGCCTGAATCTCCTGACTTGCAAAGATTTCTAGTGATTTCCCTATGGTATTAATTTTCTGGTCCCCATTCTGCACCTATGATTCCAAGGTCTTAATGTTTCCTTTGAAAGATAACATCTCCTCCTTGAACTGCCCCCGGATGTCGTTTAAGTTTTCATTCTGTAGGTATATTCTTTCTGTTACATTACAAAACTCTGTGATAACTTCTGAAAGTCAAATTCAACAGCCTGGACCCTTTCAGAAAAGTTCCAATACCCTTAGATATGGAGTCTATTTTGCCTATCATGGTATTAATCCTATCAATTAATGTCATATACTTCCATAACGACATAATATGGAGAAGAAAACTGAAACCTAATAACCAGTAAATTGAGGTACCTCAAAGGTCATAGAGACCTTGTATGATTTCTTCCATAGTGGCAGCAAAAACCACAGCTAGAGTTCCATTAAAACTGAACCTGCCATTTTACCTGTTAAACAGCAGATGGCACTCTTTCCGAGTCATGACCGGAATCAATGGAATGGTGTCAAGATAGATTCTGTAGTAAAGTCTGCCCTGATACTTGTTAATAAACTGGGGGAAAATGAGTTACTCAAGAGGTTAGATGTACACAAAGGAAGAAAACCCAGAGTCCAGGCACAAAGAACAAAATCTCAGGGAGCTTCTAGCAGCTGATAAACAGCACAGCTCACCCAGGGCGCCTGCTCCAGCCTGATGCAAGGAATCATGACACAGCCACTGTGAGAATGGCCTATTGCATACCCAGGGACCCTATGCTGCTTCCACAGGGACAAAGGGTCACAGTGCAAACGTAAATGCTGTGGCATCACTCCTGTCCATTGTGGCAGGGATTTTAAACAGTGCTTCTGCTGGACTTCATAGGGAGTTTTTGCCCCAGGGGATTTTCAGTATTTGGCAACCGCTTGCACTCTGACTTGTGTTGCCCAAGTGCTGTGCTACAATGGGGATTCAAAACCTGCTCAGAAAAGATCAAATCAGGCAAGCAGAGACTGTTCGGGCATGTGGATCCTGGGAGGCATGGAGTTTTAACTGCTAACTCCACACACAGACCGCGGCTGAGGGAGGGCTAGTGTCAAGCCGAGCTGGCGGCAGGCAGCTGAGCTGGCAGCAGGCAGCCGAGTGGGAGGATGGGGGTGGTGAGGGGTTGGGGGTGGGGTACTAAAACCAAACGTTGGTTGCCAGATAATGCACAAAACAATCCCACACCAGTTTGGAATTATTATTGATGAAAGGGTTATTTATTTTAAAGGGGAAAACTTAAAGAACACCATCCTAGACAACAGCCCTCTACACGACCAGGAAAGGAGTCTACACTGGAACCGGAGTCAGAATCAAGAGAGTTAGAGGAGGGCTGCTGCTGCTTTTTAAAGCAATAGAGACCATGCCTCTGTGGGCTGATATCTCAAAGTCTATTGGCTGAAAGAGTGGAAGAAGCTCCCACAGCAATAGTCCATGACCAAAATCTATTCTACTTACCTATCCCAAGAGATTCATGGTTCACCCCCAGAGCTCTACACTGTACCTAACAACTCTGGATCTGTAGATGGTAGCTTGATTATAGTTTAATTTAAAGTTGATGCTCACATGAAAATGAATACATACCATACTTGTCTTTCTGGGTCTAGTTTACCTCCTTCTGCATGATTTTTGAAGTTTCATCATTTGTCTGCAAATTTAATGATGCCTTTATTTTTACCATCTGAGTACATAATTTGTTGTGCTAATGTACCATTTATTTTATCCATTCTCTGATTAAGGGATATCTATGTGGTGTTTAGTTTAGGGCTATTATGAATAAAACCACAATGAACATAATTAAGTAAGTATCCTTGTTATTCAATGGAACATCCTTTTGGTATATACCAAAGAGTAGTATACCAAGATCTTGAGAATACATATTTCCAATTTTCTGAGAAACTGCCACATTGTTTTCAATAGTGACTGCAGAAGTTTGCACACCAAACCACAATGGAGGAGTTCTCCTCTTGCTCCACATCCTTGCCATCATGAGATGGGATATATTCTTTTGATTTTAGACAAATTTACAGATGTAAGATGGAATCTCAAAGTAGTTTTGATTTGTATTTCTATAATATTTAAGGATCTTGATATCTCTAGTGTTTCTTATGAAACAAGAAATGTAAAGTTCCTTAATTGTAAATTCTATGTTTAGACGTGACTCAAATTTTAAAATGAATTATTTGAATATTTTGATATCTAATTTCTTGTGATCATTATATTTTGGATCTTAGACCTCTATCTGATGTGGAGTTAGTAAAAAATATTTTCCCAATCTATATGTTACCACTATGTCTTGTTGATTGTTTCTTTTCCCTTTCAGAAGCTTCTCAGTTTTATGATATTAATGCCTGAAGTATTGATAATCTCTACAGAATGTTGTCTATGGTATTAAGGCTATTTCCCCATTTCTCTTCTATCAGGTTCTGTGTATTTGGTTTTATGTTGAACTCTTTCATTTACTTTTACTTGAGTTTTATACAGGGTGATAAAGATGAATTTATTTGCATTCTCTAACATAGAGACAACCAGTTTAACTAACACAATTTGTGAAAGGTGCTGTCTTTTTTCAATGTGTATCACTGAATTTTTTATCAAAAATCAGGTGTCCATAAGTGTGTAGATTTATGTCTATATCTACAATGTGATTCTATTGATAAACTGCCTGTTTTTATGACAGCACTACAAGTTTTTTTTTTTATTACTATAGCTCTTAAGACCACTTGAAATCAGGAATGGTGAAATATCTGTTTCTTTAAAGTTCAGTATTGTTTTAGCTATATTGGAACTTTTGCTTTTCCATATGAAATTGGGGCTTGACTTTTGAAGGTATCTAAAGAAGTACATTGGAATTTTGATGGAGATTGCAATGAATCTGTAGATTACTTTTCATACAGTGCCTATTTGTACTATGTTAATCCTATTGCATCATGGACATTTTTTCCAACTTCTCATATCTTATTCTATTAAATTCTACAAAGACTTGAAATTTTTATTGCACAAGTCTTTTTACTTGCTTAGTTAGATTTACCCCAATGTCTTTTACATTATTTGAGGCTATTGAGAAGTATAATGTTCCCATAAATTCTTTCTCAGTCTGTTATTTGTGTACAAGAAGGCTACTTATTTTTTGAGTTTATCTTGTATCAATCAACTTTACTTAAAGATTTTATTATCTGCAAGAGTTCCTTGTTTGGATTTCATGCTCAATTATAAATGGTATCATATCATCTTCAAATAAAGATATATTGAGTTCTTCTTTTCTGCTTTTTTATATCCATGTTCTCTTTAAGTTCTCTATTGCTCTGGATAAAAATTTAAGTACAATATTAAATAGAAAAGCAGAGAGTGACCAACCTTGTCTTGTTGCTGATTTAGATGATTTGCTTTGAGTTTCTCTCCATTTAATTTTATGTTAGTTACATGTTTGATTAAATTCTGTTTATTATGCTAAGTATGTTCCTAATATTCCTAATATCTCTAGGACTTTTATCATTAAAGGGATTTTGGATTTTGTAAAAGTTTTTTTCTGCATCTAAAGAGATGATTATGTATTTTTTCTTTCCATTTATGCATATGATAGATTATATTTGTTGATTTTTATACATTGAATCATCCTGCATCTCTGAGACAAAACTTACTTGATCATGGTTGATGATTATTTTATGTGTTTTTTGATTTGGATTGTAATTATTTTTGAGTATTTTTGAATTTATGCTCAAAAGGGAAACTGGTCTGTAATGCTCTTTCTTTTTTGAGTTTTTCTGTGATTTTGGTTTCAGGGTAACTGTGGCAAAATCATGTGAAATGTGTAAAAGTTCCTTTTGTCTCTATTTTGTGAAAAAACATGATGAATATTGGCATTAATTCTTCTTTGACACACTGATAGAATTCTGAGCTAAAATGATCTGACTATGGGCTCTTTTTTTGTAGGACAACTTCAATGAAAGAAGTATATAGGTATATTTAAATTGCTTATCTGACCTTTATGTAATTTTGCTAAGGGGTAACTTTAAAAAAAATCCATAGATTTTAGATTTTCCACTTTGTTGGAGTAGAGATTTTTAACATATATTCTTTTGATTCTCTGGATTTCGTCCACTTTTCTTGTCATGTCTGATTTCATTTCCACTTTTATTAATTAGGATATTCTCTTTTTGTCATATAGTTATGCTGGTAAGGCTTTATGTATCTTTTTGATTTTCCCAAACAACCAACCCTTTCAGTCATTAAATTGTTGTATTCTTCTCTTTGTTTCAATTTATAGATTTCAGCCCTCACTCTATTGTTACTTGCTGACTACTTCTTTTTGTTATGCTTACTTATTTTTCTTCTGGAGTTTTCAGGTGTGTGGTTAAGTGGCTAGCATGAACTATATCCATATTTTTATGTAGTCATTAATTGCTATGAACATTTTTCATAGTATTGCTTTCATTATGTCCTATAAATGTGGTTATGCTGTGTACTTATTTTCACTTAGCTTTATAAGTTTTAATTTTTTCTTGAGCCATTTTTCATTCAGTAGAGAGCTGTTTCCAGAAACTTGTATGCTTTATGTGCATTCTGCTGTTGATACCTGGCTTTAATCTATGACAATCTGACAGGGTGCAGGGAGTTATTTCAATTTTCTTGTAACTGTTGAGACTTGCCTTTTGTCTAAGAATGTTGTCAATTCTGGAGAAAGTTTTATGAGGTGCTGAGATGGTACATACTTTGATGTTTGAGTGAAATATTATGTAAATAACTTTGATTCACTTGGTTTATAATATAAGTTAGCTCCAGCATTGTTCTGTTTATGTCTTGTCTGAATGAAATGTCCATTGGTGGGATTGCAATATTGAAGCCTCAAACTGCAAATGTATAAGGGTTAATGTGTAATTTAAGCTTTAATAGTGTTTCCTTTGAAAAACTAGGTTTCCATGTTCATTGAAATGTGTATATGAAGTCCTTGTCAAGAATGATACCCAGCTGTGAGTTTGTGAAGAACAACCCTCTGACCTACCTTCATTCTATGATGTTTGGGTATCAAAATGGGACACAGAGCCAAAAAACTCAATTGTACTGTACCACAGCTAATTAGGCCTTGCCTAACTACAGGAGATGGCCAGGTCAGACTCCATATGCTCTGAAGGCGTAAGTCACAAAACAATCCCACACCAGTTTGGAATTATCATTAATAAAAGGGTTATTTATTTAAAGGGAAAAACTTACAGATCACCATCCTAGACACCAGCCCTCTGCATGACCAGGAAAGGAGTCTAGAATCCAGAAGCAGAGCAGGAAGCAAGGGAGTGAAAACAGGGCTACTGCTACTTTTTAAAGTGAAAGAGCCCACACCCAAGTGGGCTGATATCTTAAAGACTATTGGCTGAAAGAGAAGGAGTTCCCATAACACCTCCCCCCTTTTGTTTAAGTAAGAGAGATCCAAACCTGATACAAAACAATATACACTAGGAAAAGATATCAAGGATAAGATTAGAATTACAATCAGAAAAAACAATATAAAGCAAGGAACATATGCTAAATGTTTTAATAAACATTCTATCCTGAGGAGTTTAAGTCTTGTATTGGAAATGGCTTGGCTAGATCATAAGAGGACAGTAACTATGATAATCTAATCTTCAACCTTATTGCAGGCCCGAGAAGGGAGATAATATTACTTGAGCAGGCAGGAAGTACAAACAAATAGCTTCAAAAGCTAGCAATATATGACAGAGACAACTGGCTACCTGAGCAATCACCCAAAGTCTCATTTGCAATGTTGAAGCAACCAACTATGGCTAAGGTGTAGAATAACTGACAGACACATATATCATTCATTTGGTACTCACCATGTCTTGAACACTGTCATATAACCAGACTGTGATTGTGTGCAATGTATGAGAATTAAAATTCTGCTTATTTTTAGGATGTGTTTAGCATCTAGGGTTTTTTTCCCTTGAAGAAAGATTCTTTGAGTTTAAAGCTGAAAGTACACTCCTAATTATGTTTTCTCCTCACTGAAAAATCTCTTCCCTCTTTGATACTGTAAGACATTCTGCAAATATGGCTGTGAATGTCCTTCATCTTCCTGGAAACTGGGTTCAAATATATTTTCATTAATGAGACAATTTTTAAGTTCTGACGTATTGACATTAATCTCATTTCTCTAAGATCTTACACAATGAAATTTTAAACTCAAATGATTTCACCCTCCTAAAGTTTCTTAATATAAACTAATAATAATGACATATAAACTTAACCAGAAAAATCATAATACTTAGCTGATATTAAAATACAAAAGTAATAGCTATTCATATATCATACTGCAAAAGAAATCTACTTTATATTAGAACTAGTTTTGAAGAATTATGGTCTTTAATTTTTTCTATAACCTGGATAAAGGCAAGAATACATGTGTGTGTTTGTGTGCACGTATGCATATATCATTGGCACATGCTTGCTGTAGCATATATGTTGATGCCAGGAAACAACCTCAATGTCAACTTACTTATCTAGGGATTCCTGTTTTTAATTGCTACTATATATGCCAGGATAAATGAACCACTAGCTTCCAGGAATTCCTCTACCTCCATCTATTATCTTCCTGTATGAACACAAAAAGTTACTGTTTCTGCTGTGTATAGGTTTGTGCTGGTTTTGGTTATTAGAACTTAATATTCTCACACTTGGGAGAAAAATATTGTAGGTAGCCAGTGATCATTTCAAGCCCTAATGGCAGTTAGTTTATATTTATATCAATAACTCTCAAACTGTTGAGAGATTCCTTGACAGTCATGTATTGCTTTTTCTGCTCATTTGGTTTTTGTTTTTGTTTTTTTATTTTTGTTTGTCTGTTTTTTTGTGGGGGTGTATTTTAGTTTAATAGTTCAAATAAAACAAATCCAAAAATTTTAATCCCAACCTACTGCTGCAGGAGCTCCTTCTGCTCCTTCACCCAATAGCCTTTGAGATACCAGCCCACTGGGGTGTGGTGTCTTTTTCATTAAAAGCAGCAGCAGCCCTCCTCTCAGTCTCTTGCTTCAGACTCCAGTTCCAGTGACTAGACTCGTTTCCTTGTTGTGTAGAGGGCTGTTGTCTAGGACAGTGTTCTGTAAGTTTTTTCCCCTCAAATAAATAACCATTTTATCAATAATAATTTCAAACTGGTGTGCAATTATTTTGTGCATTAACATATAGTCAATATAAAAACATGAAAAAGCATACAATATGCTTAATTATAATGACCTGTATTATATAAAATGACATTTATCATAGCAGTATAAATTTATCTCTAATTAGTAATACTTAATTTGTCCCCTTTTATTGAAAGTAGATATTTTTTCTTATTTTTAATGAAAATAATCTTCTCTCATGGAATACTTCCCAAGTTCAGTTTTCCTCACTCTATTCCTCCCAGCTACTCCATCCAATTTCACTATCCCCCAGATCCACTCCCACTCAGTTTCCCTTAAGAAAAGAGCAGGCCTGCAAGAGACAACAAGAAAAAACAACATATGGTAAGACAAGGCAAAAGCCCTCATATTGTGGTTGGACAAGGCAACCTGATAGAAGGCAAAAAGAGTCAGAGACAAATACACTCTCACTGTTATGATTTCCAGAAAACACCAAGTTATGAAATTCAACATATACTCAGGAGACCTGGTTCCAACCCATGTAGGCCTCAAGCTTGCCACTTCAGTCTTTGTGAGCCCAAATGAGCCCTGTTTAGTTGTTTCAGTGGACTGTGCCCTCCTGGTGTTCTCTATTCCCTCTTACTCTTACAATATTCCCTCCCCTTTTTTCCAAGAGTTTCCCTTATCTCTGAAGGGAGAGACCTAATGGTTGCCTCCAATATAGACTCTCAACATAATGTGTGGCTTTGGGTATCCCATCTGCTACCAGAAGAAGAATCTTCAATGACTATTGGATGAAACAGCAATCTTAAGCCTATCAGCAATCCAGTCTTTGTTTTCTGACCATACAGGCAGTTTGGACCATGGGTTCCCTCTTATGGCATGGGCCACAAGGTAATCTAAATTTAAGCCTATACTGCCATTGCCTGAAAACATTTTGTAGGCAGACATTACATATGAAAAAGTTTTTGTAGCTGGATTGGTATCCACATTTCTCTTTCAGCACCCTAAAGAATACTTTCCCTCACCAAGGAAACTAGACTCTAGATGTGAAGACTCCATGTCAACACCATCAGTCTCTCTACTTTCAATGAGTTATGTGGATATTGTCCTTGGGAATGGGACCCAGAAGTCAACTTTTGGAAAATGATTCTATGACATAACATCAGTTTGAGTTGTTTAGGTATCTCCATGGGAATCCCTTGGCGAACAAATCAATTGAATACATGCCAGGTCACCAATGGAAGCCTTGTCTGGCTACCAGTGATGGCATGTTAAAACAGTACTCGCCATTAGTAAATCCACAATTTCTAGGAATTTATCACTGCACTAGGTTTCAACACTCACCTTAATATTCCCAAATTAAATCAGAATCTCCACAAACTCTCTCCCTCGGTTGTTCTACCCCAAGCTGATCCTTAAAGCTTCTGTCCCCATTAATCCATAGTCTAATGCATGAAACAATCCTACACCAGTTTGGAATTATTATTGATAAAAGGTTATTTATTTTAAAGTAAAAAAACCTTACAGAACACTGTCTTAGACAACAGCACTCTACATGACCAGGAAAGGCGTCTAGTGGCCTGAACCAGAGTCCGAAGCAAGAGAGTGAGAGGAGGGCTTGGTGTAGGGGATTCTTCTGTCTATATGTTGCTTTCATTGGCTGAATAAAGAATCTGCCTTGGCCTTTTGATAGGGCAACACTTAGATAGGCGGGGAGGAAGGAACTGAATTCTAGGAGGAAGAAGGCAGGCAGAGAGAGCCACCACCATGAAGCTGCCAGGTCAGACATGCTGAATCTTTGCCGGTAAGCCACGACATCTTGGTGAACACAGATTGTTAGAAATGGGTTGAATCAAGATGTGAGAGTTAGCCAATAAGAGGCTACAGCTTATGGGCCAAGCAGTAATTTAATTAATACAATTCCTATGTGATTATTTTGGGGGTTAAACTAGCCAGGTGGCCTGGCAGCTGGGAGCCAGGTGGCGGGACAGAGCCTGCTCCCCTCTTACAACAGATTGGCTCCTCAACATGGTTGACTAACTCCACATAAAACCTGAGAGGGTTTGAAAAGGAATTCTAGACACACAGAAAAAATAGAGTTTAACAGAACGTTTTGCTGTTTGCTGGTGGGGTACTGCAGAGAGACTTTCCTGACTTAGCAACTGCAACAGTAAAAAAAAAAGCCACAGTGGTTTTAAAATGCCAGCTTTCTGGGCTATGTTGCCAGCGCCATCTCTGGCTCCTGCTGGGGACAGAGCATTTGGACAGGTTTTGTGACTAAAGTGCTATGGTTTGCTTGATGGCAATGAGGACTGCTGTGTGCATGGAACTGCCTGTGGCCCAGAGACAACAAATGGCTCTGAAACAGGAGCAGCTCCACCATGCTGATCTGTGGAACTGTGCTGATCTCAGGAGGAACTCTTGTAATTATCATAATAGCAGCACAGTTAAGGTTTTGACTGGGCAGGAAACAGGCAGTACCATACTACCCTTACATGGAGCAACTTAAGTTTTTAAGAAGTACTTTGCATTTTAAGAAGTGCTCCTGGAGAGTAAAGAATTACAGAGTCACAATAGGACAGATTCAGACATAAAAGACCTCTAAATGAGTCACACTGTTGAATAAAGGTACACAGTAGGCTTAAAAGAGAAAAGAAATGAAGGGTATAGAGAGATGCTTTTAAAAAAGGGTAAAGTCTTTAAAGAGACAGAGTACAGATAATCATAGATTAAAGGAAGTAAAAAAAATAAGCCACATAAAAATGGAAAATTCACAGAGAGTATAGATTATATGTATTATTGTATTTTCTTTAAATTATTTGACTGTGAAGGAACTAAATACAGAGAAACATTTCATTGTGTGGTCTGCTAAACTAAACCAGTCTATATGTTCTAAAGGTATCTTGACTTCAAAATTTGGCTTTAAGGATATGATGCTTTGGAAAAGAGGTTTTTCTTTTGTTTTGACAGAGGATAAGACCCTGTTGATTGCTTCAAGACCAATATGGTATGATAGACCATGCCCTCTTGAAAGGTCACCACGAACACATTCAGAAAAGTACCTCACTCAACTGTTGACTGAAACAAACCTAGCACATAGAATACACCATGAAAGACCTGATTAACAGCACCCCCATACAGCATGAAGCAGTTTGGAGAGGAAAAACTGTGCCCATATTCCCAAATATTTTTTATAAATGTTCTTTTACATTTAAAGGGGGATATGATATAGATATGAATAATTTATATTGGTATAAATTTTGCTTTATTGATATAAATTTAAGGTCAAATTTGTTATGTATATATGTATTTTTAATCTTGATTAAGGTATTGTGATTGTGTAGTTCATTTAAAAATGTAATGTATAATTTGGAAATATAGGTTGCTAATGGATAATCATCGATAATAGTCAAGCTTGTAGTCATGTTAGTTAGATTTTCTATATAAATAGAGATATATTTCAGTTATATAGGCATTCTTCACATATTTCAAAGATGACAGAATATGGCATTTAATGTTTTAATAACTTAGGGCTTTTCATGACAATAAGACAAGTCTGCTACTGGCAGCACCAAGCTACTTCAAGAGGAAGCTGGGCATCGAAGAGGCTCCTTAGACATTTGGGAAAGAAACTGCTCCTGCTTGGACTGTTGCATAAACTGGACATGAAGAACCTGCAGAGAGGACTGTTGAACTTACCTAATGGTGAGATTGTCCTTTGGGGTTCCTGCTTCATGAAACAGTCTGCGAGACAGTCTGCAGGATAGAGAAGAAATTGACTGAACTATCTTTGAAATTGCCAGCTGTATGGAAATGTCTGCTTGATACTATGGACCTGTAGGCTGAAGTTGAATGCCCCAACGGTACAGAAAAACTTTGAGTGACTGTACAGGCAGTGAGATATCTCTGTCATTTCTAGAATTTTTGAAGTTGTTTATTTCTTCTTTACTCAGGTAATATTATATCCTTCTGGAGTCTTTGATCAAGTTGAAGAGTATATAGTTATTATTATAGTTTTCCATTGTTATGATAAAATATAAACTAGATCTAAATACTGTAACTAATTCTTTCTTGATAGCTGTTTTGTTAAATGTAATTTTACTATGTTAAAGTTAAAGGCTTACTTTTTGTTTAAAAGGAAAAAAGGGAAATGGTGTAGGAGGTTCTTCTGTCTAAATGTTGCTTTCACAGGTTGAATAAAGAAATTGCCTTGGCCTTTTGATAGGGCAACACTTAGATAGGCGGGGAGGAAGGAACTGAATTCTAGGAGGAAGAAGGCAGGCAGAGAGCCACCACCATGAAGCTGCCAGGTCAGACATTCTGAATCTTTGCCGGTAAGCCACGACATTGTGGTGAACACAGATTATTAGAAATGGGTTAAATCAAGATGTGAGAGTTAGCCAATAAGAGGCTACAGCTTATGGGCCAAGTAGTAATTTAATTAATACAATTCCTGTGTGGTTATTTTGGGGGTTAAGCTAGCTGGGTGGCTGGGCAGTCGGGAGCCAGGTGGTGGGACGCAACACACTCACCTCTTACAACAAGGGCTACCACTGATTTTGAAGCAAAAGAGACCATGTCCCAGTGGGATGGTATCTCAAAGGCTATTGGCTGATGGAGCAGAAGGAGCTCCCACAGCACCTCCCCATTTTGTTCAAGTAAGAGATTTATAAACCTACTACAAAATAATATACAATAAGAACAAATATCCTATTCTAACTAGATTAAGTCATATATAATAAATAACTTGACCATGTCATGAGAGAAAAGTAACTACATTTATCCAGTCTTCAACCCCAGCAAAGATCTGAGAAGGGAAATCATGTTACATGAGTAATTAGGAAGTACAATCAAACAACTTCCAAAACATGCAGCAAATCACAGAGACAACTGGCTACCTGGTCAATCACCCAAAGTCATGTTTGCAAAGTTGAAGCAACCAACTTTGGCTAAAGCCTAGAATAACTGACAGACCATTTTCAAAGGCAAGAAATTTTTCAAAACCGTCTTACCCTGTCCTGGCAAGATTTGATTTTCTGCTTATCCATTTCCGGATACTATGCATTTTGTCAGCAGTTGAGGCATGGGCATTTCTTTGCCCAAAGGGCAGTTTTTGCCAAGAAGAAAACAGGCTCCAAGTGGAGTGACTTTGGTGCTCAACATTCTCTCAGGAATAGATCAGTGCTTCCAGGAGCAATCATGTCTCATGTTAACAAAACCATAACTTATTTAAATGCCATGTTCCACAGATCATTGAAGTGGTTGAGGATTATCTATCTATACAGAATATAATCTCTATGTATCTAAAGAACCTGATTAATCTAACTATAAGTATGACAAACATAGATGACTATTGACCTCTATTTCTTAGTACCTATCTAACTTAAAGACTAAGACAATAAACAACTGTGCAATAAATGAGGACAATGACCTCCAAATGTGAACAATGTATAATTATCTTGATCAGATGTAGAAATGTACACTGCAATATGTAAATATATATATATATATATATATATATATATATATATATATACACATAAAAATATTTTAAACAGAGGAAGAAGCATGCATGCATACAATATTCAATATAATTTAACTTTGTATCAATATACAAGATTCTATACCAATGTAATTGTCTGTAAACAATAACTCACAAATACCAATCTATTTTACCATCATCCAATTTTCCCTCTTTTTTTCAAAAAGATCCCTGAGCTTATAAAATTCCTCCACCAACATTCAACCATTTACCAATTATAATCAATCCCTAAATGATGTCCCTAAGCCTGAGGAGAAACTTTACTGGGAGAGGGGACATTGTCTTCTAGAATTACTTCCAGCTGTCATGGGCATGATGTTCTTTATAGGGGATCCTGGCAAGAATGTTGTAAAAGATGTGCACCATTTCAGCTATCCATGTTGGAACCATCTTGTGCAGCTGGTTCCCAAAAGAGATCTTGTAGTAGCGCTATCAGTATCATGACGTTATATCAACCAGGTGGACTTGTTATGGGGCCCCCATCTTCTTCCTGGAAACTTCAAAGATTACTGCAGGAAAATTCATTGTTCACTGTGGAAAACTTAAACATTATTAATACAGATATATACAGACATATATTCAATGAAAATTATGATAAAGACAAAAATAGATATGAAGAAAAGCAAAGATGTTTTTGAATTCTTTTATCTTTCTGTCCCACATCAAATTGCTCTTGATATTAGATAGAAACTCTGTTTTTATTTTTTCCTTTAACAACATGGTTGTATTTAAAGAAGGACAGAGCCATTGTCCAACTCTAAAACCAGCTCTATATATTCATACATAGATACATATAAATATGTAAATATATACATTATATCATTTGTACTTATGAACCATATTTGATTTTCTTGATGATCCTTATTGGATAGTTATTTTTCTACCGATCATCATTCAAACATCAGGGGTCTCTTGAATTTTTGAAGATGAGTATTTTCCTGCAAAGACAAGAACAGGACCCTGCCCCCATGCTATATGCTTTTCTTACCACCTGTATGGTTATCACCACTGTGGATGCACTATCATTTTTCTGTTTCAATAGGTTCCTCCTTTTCAAAGCAAATCTGTATTAATTTGGATGGTATCCATAATTTTTCATCTCCTGTGGAAACAAGTGTGAAACCCCTTCCCCAACCTAGTACATCTCCTGGTTTCCATAATGAGGTCAACGAATCCTTGAAATATACTGGTTGATTCAATTCAGAAAATTTTTCCATTATCCAACACCTCTCTGCTGCTGTTGTTCTTTTCTCATGAGCATTAAGAAAATTCAAGGTTAATAAACCATAATGCAGTCTATTTGGGGGGTATTTTCTGTCCCTTTCTATTTGTTCATCATTTACTTTATAGTACAATTTGATCTTTCTATAACTGCTTGACCTGTAGGATTGTGTGGTATACTTGTAACATGCTTAATTTTATAATAATCAAAAAACTGTTTCATTTTCCTAGAGACATAAGCTGGACCATTATCTGTCTTTATTTGTGCAGGTTTACCCATGATGGCCATAACTTCCAATAAATGTGTGATTACCGAATCAGCCTTTTCTGAGCTCAGGGCAGTTGCCCATTGAAAACCTGAATTCGTGTCTATAATGGGGTGTACATATTTTAATTTACAAAATTTGGTAAAGTGGAACATATCCATCTGCCAGATTTCATTATTTTGAGTACCCTTTGGATTACTTCCTGCAGGCAACAATGCTTGATTAGAGAAAGAGCAAATAGGGCATCTCTTTTAAATCTCCTTATCTTGTTGCCATGTAATAGAAAACTCTTTCTTTAAACCTTTGCTATTGATGTGATTTTTTAATGAAATTCTGAGGCCTGCAACATGCTTCGAATCAATGATTGATCAATTTCTGCATTATCTTGTGCTAGAGGACGTGGCAGACCTGTATGGGATCGGATATGTATTATGTACATAGGACAAAGGCTATTCCTGATTATGTGTTTAACCTGGATAAACAGTGAAGTTAATTCTGAATCATCTGGTATAAATTCAGTGGTTTCAATATGCAAGATAACTCTTTCTGCATATTGTGAATCAGTAACTGTATTAAGAGGCTCTTTAAAATCTCTTAGCACCATAAGAAAGGCATATAATTCTGCCTTCTGGACAGAATTATAAGGGCTTTGTCCTATCTTACTCAATTCTTCTGATTTGTAACCTGCTTTCCCTGATTTATTTGCATCAGTATAAAATGTACGGGGTCCAGTTATTGGATGATCACTTACAACTTGAGGAAGAATCCAAGAATTTCTCTTTATAAGGTTAATTCTGTCACTTTTGGAATAGTTGGTATTAATTTCTCCCAAAAAATTAGCACAAGCTTTTTGCCATGATTCATTGTCTTCCCAAAACTTTTTCATTTCATTAGTAGTGAAAGGCACTATATTTTCTGCTAGGTCTATACCTGCTAGTTGATGAAGTCTCAGTTACCTTTTATAATTATTTCAGAGACTTTTTCCACATAAATTTTTAATTTTTTACTTTGTTTATGTGGTATAAAGATCCATTCTAAAATAATATCTTCCCTCTGCATTAAAATTCCCATAGGAGAAATTCTGGAAGGCAGTATAACTAGGATATAACTAAGATTTGGATTCATCATACCCACATGTGACTCCTGTAATTTTTCCTCAACCATTGTCAGTTGCTTTTTTGCTTCAGCTGTTAATTCTCTGGGACTATTCAAATTTTTATCACCATCTAAGGTTTTGTTTAATGAATTATTAAATCAGGTGTTATCCCAACAGCTTGTTGTAGACTGGAAATGTCTCCTGATAATCTTTGAAAGTCATTAAGATTCTGTAGGTGGTCTCTCCTTATTTGTGCTTTTTGTTTTCTAAATTTCTGTAAACCTATTCTGTAACCTAGGTAATTAACAGAATCTCCTCTTTGAATATTTACAGGAGCAATTTGTAATCCCCATTTAGGCAAGACTTTCTTTACATCATCAAACATCCTTTCTAAAGTATCTGTATTTGAATCAGATGACAACATGTCATCCATATAATGGTAAATTATTGACTTAGGAAATTGCTTAGGAATTATTTTCAATGGCTGACTTACAAAATATTGGCACAGTGTGTGAATATTGAGCATCCCCTATGGGAGGACAGTCCATTGATATCTCCTAGTAGACTGAGATTTATTATATGTAGGCACTGTGAAGGCAAATTTTTCTCTATCCTTTTCTTGTAAAGGTATAGTATAAAAACAATCTTTCAAATAAATAACTATAAGAAGCCCTCCATTTGGTTATAGAGAAGGCAAAGATATTCCAGATTATAGAGGACCCATAGGTTGAATTACCTTGTTGACAGCCCTTAGATTTGTCACCATTCTCCATTTACCAGATTTTTTTTTACAACAAACATTGAATTCAGGGGCTGATTGTTTCTTCAATATGGTGAGCATCTAGTTGCTCTATACCAGCTGTTACAATGCCTGCAATTTATCTTCAGCTAGAGGCCACTGCTTGATCCATATTGGCTTCTCAGTTAACCATTTTAAAGTTAGGGCTGTTGGTACCTCTAAAGGTTTGCTAGTTGCTGTGTATTTGTGTACAACCTGAATGGCTGGTGACCTTTTTCCATAATACCTCATTATATGCTTGCCAGAATTATGAGATCCTGGGACTGCACGAATGTTAATCTGGGTATTCCATTGCTGTAGCAGGTCACGGCCCCATAAATTGATTGCAGTATTGGCTATATATGGCCTTAGTTTTCCTATTTGCCCTTCTGGCCTTATGCATTCAAGCCATCTCATGGTTTGTTTTACCTGAGACAGGGTTCTAATTCCCAGGAACTGAATCTCTACCTCTTGAAGAGGCCAATTAAGATGCCAAGATTCTTATATCCACACCTGTGTCTAATAAGCCTTCATTTATGCAGACTCATAGCTTTGGTCTTTGATCGTTAATAGAAGTCTGCCAAAATATATGTTGCCTTCTTCCTACTGTATTTTTTGTCTCATGCTCCACATTTAACCCATCATTTTGACCAGTATTGCTTTTTACAGCAGGCATTGGATTTTTTAATTTTCTTGGTGAGACATATTCTCCACTGTAACTGGGAATGACTGGGCCACTTTTGCCTGGGAGCCTGGGAGAGGCCCCTCAAGGAGTTTCCTGATGTTATCGGATTGCCTGTCTGTTGTTGACCTGCATTCATTAATCCAATGTTGGCCTTTACCACACCTCCTACATATACCTGAAATCTGAGGTCTCCTATTTTTGTCATTTGCAAAGGAGATATTATTCCTATTAATTCCTTGCCTGCAATCCCTTTTCAGATGTCTGAATTTACCACAATTAAAACATTTGGCATTTTGATGTCTCCTCATTGCTTTGAAAATTGCTTCTCCTACCCAAGATTCATCATTATAGACAAACGTCTCAACATTCATCGTATGCTGAATACATTCATCCATAGTTGCTGATGTATACCTTAAAGGCCCAATTATCATTTAAAATTCTAAGTTTGCATTTTCAGAAGCCAGAGATTCAAGAATTATTCTTCTATCTTCTGGGTCTGTTACTCCTATTTCCAGAGACTTAATTAATCTTTGCAAAAAGTCAGTAAAGGGTTCTCACTGTTCCTGCCTAACCCTGGTATATGATTCGAACCTTTTCCTTACTTCTTGTATCATATCCCAAGCATTCAAGGCTGCTTTGTGGCATAGGGACAATATTCTTTGTAAAGAGCTTGGACCTGTGGATCATTATATGCTCCTACACCAAGAATTTGATCTTCGGAAACCTCCACACCTTTTGTTCTTCCTTGCTGTTCCATATGTTTGGATTCTTCTCTGAAATAAACTCCAAACATCAAGGAAGGTCCATCATCCAATACTGTGGACACGAACTGAGAGAAATCATGGGGGTAGCTCTGACGTTAGAAGCCCAAGTCCTTATCATTTCCTTAACAAATGCAGAGTGCAAGCCATAATTAATGACAGCTTGCTTAATTTCTTTTAGATCATTCATTCCTATTGGCATCCATCTACCTTCTTTGGCTCTCTTTGAGCCTCTAGCAGTTGACACTTTGTCAGAGTAAATTATAGGGTATGATGCTAAAACCCTGGGTAAACCATTTCTGACAGCTGTCCTTGTGCCTTCTTACCCTGTTTTCCAGCTCCAATAATTTCCTCAATCATTTCAATTCTTTTTATCATTGTCTCTCATAAAGCCTGAGTCTCCTGACCTGCATAGGTTTCTAGTGATTTCACTAAGGTATCAATTTTTTGGTCCCCATTCTACAGCTGTGATTTCAAGGCTTTAATATTTCCCTTCAAATATAAATGTCCTCCTTGAACTTTTCTCGGATATTGTGTAGATTGCCATCCTGGAGGTACATTCTGTCTGTTCTCTTACCAAAACTTTGTGAGAACTTCTGAACATCATATTCAACATTATAAACCCTTTCAGGTAACTTCCTAGTACACACCCTTAATATTAGAGCTTTCTGTTTATGTAAATGGGATTAAATAAAATCAAACATAGTTCAAGTGTCAGAGCCAGGAACTAGTAGCCATAGAGAGAAAAAAGGGAGTCAGGAAGATGAACAGAGAAAAACAGAGGAAGGAGGAGGGAGTGACTTTGAATTTGGTGATCCTTTTTTACTTGAGACAGCAAAAGAGATCTCTTCCTGGGATGTCAGAGAAGGAAGAAAGTTAGATAGCTGCTTTTTATACCTGTCTGAGCTAGCAGATTTTCAACCTAGCATCTGCCTCCCAAGTCTTTTATTGGTGAAAAAAAGGAGAGAGATTTAGTTAGAACAACATTTGTCACCCTATATTTAGGCAGCTAAGAGGTGAATGAGGAGGTGCCGTCAGCACCTGAGGTAATCATAAGATCAGGGATAGTTGCTGTGCCCCAGATATAAACCAACATAGCCTAATTAGCATGAGCTATTATTCGTAATATTGATCTTAACCGTTCTGACAAATGTAAAATGGATTCTCAAAGTAGGTTTGATTTGTATCTCTCTGATGATTAAGGTTGTCAAACATGACTTTAAACATTGCTTAGCCATTTGAGATACTTCTATTAAGCATTCTTTTTAGAGTTGTGCCTATTTTACAATTTGATTATTTTGTTTTTGATATCTAGTTTCTGGTGTTCTTTATAGATTTTGTATATTAGTCTTCTTTTGAATTAGAGAAGGTAAAAAAGTTCTCCAATTCTATATGCTTCCTCTTTGGCCAATTGACAGAAGGATTTCAGGTTCTTGAGGTTCCCTTCATTCATAGTTTGTATTTGTGTCTGGGCTATCAGTGTTTTGTTTAGAAATTCTTCCGTTTTGCCAATGTAATCCAGTGTATTCCCAAATTTCTCTTCTATAGGGTTCAGTGTATCTGTTTTTACATTTAAGTATTTGATCTACTGGTATTTCAGTTTTGCACAGGGTGGTAAATATGGTTATTTTTCCATTCTTTTTTGTGCAGAAATCTAGTTGACAATTTTTGGAAGATGATCTCTTTTTTTCTGTTTGAATTTCTGGCCTGTTCATCAAAAATCATGTGTGCAAATATTTGTGGTTTGGTATATGGGTCTTCCATTATATTCCATTTGCCAATATACTGTTTTTTATTTTATAAAATAAAATATATATGTATATATACATATATATATTATAGCTCTTTAGTACACATTGAAACCAGGGATGGTGTTATCTCCAGCAGATCTCCCTCTCTCTCTCTTTTTCTCTTTCTATCTTTTTTTTTGGTTTTTTGAGACAGGGTTTCTCTGTAGCTTTGGAGCCTGTTCTAGAACTACATCTTATAGCCTAGGTTGGCCTTGAACTCACAGAGATCCAGCTGCCTCTGCTTCCCGAGTGTTGGGATTAAATGTGTGTGCCACCACCACCTGGCTTCCAGCAGTTCTTTTATTGGTTATGATTGTCTTAGCTATGTTGTGTTTTTTTGTTTTTCTATGTGAAGTTGGTAATTATCCTTTCAAGTGCTATAAATAATTGTGTTATCAGTTTGATGGTGATTGCATTGAATATGTAAATTGGTTTTGTTAAGATAACCAGTTTTACTATGATAATCCTACTGCTCCATGAGCATAAAATATTTTACTATCTTCTAACATGTTATTCAATTTCTTTCTTCAAAGTTCGTATCATGTATTTCACTTGCATGGTTAGAGTTACACCAAAACATATTATATTTGAGGATATTGTAAAATATGATGTGTTGCCAAATTTTTCTCCTTTCATTTATTGTTTGTTTATAGGAGGCCTACTGATATTTTTAGTTAATCATGTATCCAGTCATTTCTCTGAAAATATTTATTGGCTGTAGGAGTTTCCTGCTGAAATTTTTAGTATCACATAAGTATAGAATCGTATCATCTAAAAATGACAATGTTATTTTGAATTATTCCCTTCCGTTTTGTATCTCCTTGGTCCTCTTCAGGTGTCTTCTTGCTATAGCTAGAATGTTTAGTTTATTGAATAGTTATGGAGAGCATGAAACATTTTTTTCTTGTTCTTGTATTTAGTGGATTCTCTTTCAGTTTCTCTCCATTTAGTTTGATACTGACTATATACTTTCTGTGAATTACCTTTACTAGGTTTGCATATGCCCCTTGTATCAGTACTCTCTCAAAGACATTTATCAGGAAGGGGTATTGGATTTTCACAGGTTTTTCTGCATCTAATGAGATAATTATATGGCTTTTGTCTTTCAGATAGTTTCTATGGTAGATTACATTTATTGATTTTTGTATAAGGAAACATTCTTGCATACTCTGAGTAAAGCTTACTTGATCAAGATGGATGGTCTTTTCTGGTTGTCATTGGACTACAGGTATTTTATTGAGTATGTTAGCATCTACTTTCATAAGGGGATTTGGTCTATAAGTTTCTTTCATTTTTGAAACACTTTTTTGTTTTTGTATAGAGAAACTGTGACATCATAAAATGTATTAGGAAGTATTCCTTCTGTTTCTATTTTAGAAATATTTTGGGAAGCATTGGAAGTAATTCTTTCTTGAAAGAATGCTAGATTTCTAGGCAAAAACGTTCTGGTACTGGGGTTTATTTTGCTTGGGAGACATTTAATGACTGATTCTATTTCACTATGTTTATAGGTCTATTTAAATTGTTATCCATTCTTAATTTTACTTTAGTAAATAGTACCTATAAAGAAAAACAGCAGCATTGTTTGTCATAGTCAGAAACTAGAAACAACCTAAATGCCCCTTAACTGAAGAATGGATAAGGAAAATGTGGTACATTTATACAATGGAGTACTACACAGCAGAAAAAACTAGTGACATCTTATATTTTGCATGAAAATGGATGGAGATAGATAACAATATTTTGAGTGAGGTAACCCAGACCCGGAAAGACAATTATCACATGTACTCACTCATAGGTGGTTTTTAAACATAAAGCAAAGAAAACCAGCCTACAATACACAATCCCAGAGAACTTAGACAACAATCAGGACACTAAGAGAGACTTACATAGATCAATCTACATGGGAAGTAGAACAAGACAAGATCTCCTGAGTAAATTAGGAGCATGGGGACCTTAGGGGAGGTTTGAAGGGGTAATGGGAGAGGCAGGGATGGGAGCAGATAAAAATGTAGAGCTCAATAAAAATCAATAAAAAAGGAAAAAAGAAAAACATCTATTTCTTTTAGAGGTCACACTTTGCTGGAGAACAAGTTTTTAAAATATGATTTATGGTTTTCTGAATTTGTTCTGTGTCTGTTATATCCCCTTCTCATTTCTGACTTTGATAATGTGGATATTCTCTCTGTGTCTTTTAATATTTTGGATAAGGGTTTGCCTATATTGTTGGTTTTCTCTAAGTACCAATTCTTGGTTTGATTGATTCTTTGTATTGTTCCCTTTGTTTCCATTTCATTGATTTCAGCCCTAAGTCTGACTACTTCCCACCTTCTACTCTTCTAGGGCGTGTTTACTTCTTATTGTTCTAGAACATTCAGACATGTTGTTAAGTTTCTCGTATGAGATCTCTGTATTTTTAATGTAGGATTTTAGTAATAGTAACGTTATTATTAGCAAAACTTTCAATGTGTCCCATAAGTATGGATATGCTCTATATTCATTTTTGTGGCTTTCTAGAAAATCTTTAGTTTCTTTCTTAGTTTCTGTCTTGACTCGTCTTTCGTTCAGTAGAGAATTGTTCAGTTTCAATAAGATAGTATGTTTTCTCTTGCTTCTGTTGTTGACGTACAACTTTAACCCATCATAGTCTTATATGATTTAGGGAGTTATTTCAGTTTTATCATATCTATTGAGACTTGTTTTGTATCTGAAAATGTGGAAAATTTGGGGGACAATTCTGTGATGTGCTGAGAAGAATGTATATCTTTTTGTGTTTGGGTGGAATAATCTATAAATATTTCTTTGGTTTATCTGTTTTATAATGTCAGCTAGCTCCAGGATCTTTCTGTTAGTTTATTTCTGAATGACTTGTTCATTGGTGATGGGGTACTGAAGTCTACACTTATCAGGGTGTGCACGTTAATATGCAATTTATGTTGTAGTCATAATTCTTTTATAAAAGTGAGCCCCTTGAATCTGTGGCATAGGTGATAATAATTGATATGTGGGCTTGGTGGATTTTTATTTTAATGAATATGTCATCTCCTTTTCTGTATCTTTTGAATAATTTTGGTTTGAAGTCTATTTTGCTAGGTATTAAAATTCTATAGAAGCTTGTTTCTTAGGTCCATTTACGTGGAATAGGGTTTTTCAACCCTTTACTACAATGTAATGTCTATCCTTGATGTTAAAGTGTGTTTCTTGTATGTAGCAGATGGATGGATTCGGTTTTCACATTCATTCTTCTTGTCCATATCTTATTTTGGGGAATTGAGACCATTGACATTGAGAGATATCAATGTTGAATGAGTGCTAATTCCTGTGATTTTGTTCTTTGTTGCTGTTGGTTGAGGTGGTGGTGTTTGTGTATGTATGCATTTACAATGCTTTGCTTTTGCTGGTGTGAAATTATTAATTTTCTGTGTTTTCACAAATGTAGTTATTATCCTTGGTTTGCAAATTTCCTTCCTGTACATTTGGTAAGGCTGAATATATATATATATATTAAAAATGACTTTTTCATTGAATAGCCACTTTTCTCCATTAATGATAAGTGAATATATTCCTGGGCATAATCATCTGCACTGGCATCTATGGTCTCTTACAGTCTTCAGCACACATTTCCAAACACTTCTGGTTTTTAGATTCTCCATTGATAAGTCAGTTGTGTTTCTAATAGGTATGTCTTTATATGTTGTTTTGTGTTTTTCTCTGGTAGCTTTTAATATGCTTCCTTTTTCTGTATGACTAGTGTTTTGATTATTATGTTTCAAAGTAATTTCTTTTCTAGTCCAATCTATTTGGTGTTCTGACAGCTTCTTTTACCTTTATAAACACCTTCTTCTTTAGCTTAGGAAAATTTTCTCTTATTATTTTGTTGAAAATATTTTCTTGGGCCTTAAGCTGAGAACTGTTCCTTTTCTTTAGTCCTCTTATTTTCATATTTTGTGCTTTCATGGTGTCTCAGATTTTCTAAATGTTTTGTCAAGAATTTTTTGATTTAATATTTTTCTTTGATTCATGTATATATTTCTTCTATCATAACTCAATGCCTTAGCTTCTCTCTTCTATCACATAAATGGTTTGTTGAAATTGCCTCGGAAGTTTGTGTTTGCATTCTGAAATTCTCCATTTTCATAATGTCCTCAGTGTTTGTTTTCTTTATTGCTCCTATTTCCATTTTCAGGTCTTGTTCACTTTTATTTCTTTCCTTCACCATTTGTTTATTATTGGCTTATTTTTAAGGGATTTATTGATTTCCTCCATTTCTTTCAGGTATTTACTCATTTCCTTTTTTGGGAACTCTTATCATCTTCATATGTGCGTGCATTTGTGTGTGTGTGTGTGTGTGTGTGTGCACGCGCGTCTGTCTGTCTGTTTGTCTGTCTGTGTATGGTTTTAAGGTCTTCTGCTTTTGCTTTAGCTATGTTGGAATATTTATGGCCTGTTATGTTAGTATAGCTGAGCTTTGGTAGAAACATATTGCCTTTTCTGTTATTGATTATGTTCTTATGCTGCTGTGAAGGCTTCTGAGTTTGGGATGATTATAGGTGTAAGTGATGATTTCTTGGTTTGTCTTTATTGAGTGAATATTTATTTCCTTGGTTTCTGTTTCCTTGCTTGATTTCCAGAGAGTGTGTTGTTCATGTATTGCTTATTTTACAGGTCTGCACAGCAGCTGTGTTCATGGAGAATGCTTGCTGGTGTTAGATGCTGGGGTAAGGGAAGTCCAGGCTAGGGAAGGGGGAATCCAGGAAACTGTTAAAGCATAAGGAGAAAATATAAGGATTGTGTCTTGGGGGAAAAGAGAATGTGGAGAAGGTACCTGGGCAGCCTATCTTGTTTCCTTGTAGTTGTGGCCTGTCATTGGCCAGAGAGTATCTGCCTGCATTGAAGGCTCTGTCATCATGATGTGCAGAGAGGATGGCGGGATGATCTGTGAGACTCAAAATCTGTAGAGGGGTAAGACAAGGCCAGAGCTAGTGTTATGCTATAAGTCTGGGGCAACCCTGAGGTTTGCTTCAGATGGAATTGAGAGAGTCCAAAGTATGTTTTTCTTACAAAATTTATTTTGATTACAGTTTCCCGTCTCTACTCCTCTGAGTTCTCCACACCGACCCTCACATCCATATCTATTTCCATTCTATCTCTCATCAGAAACAATACTTATTAAGTGCGTGAAAAGCATAAGACTAATGATTTTACAGTCAATATCTAATTGCAAATTACAAATAATTACAACTCAATCTACAAACTGCAATTATATCATGTGTTTACCTTGTTGTAGACTCTATATTCCAAATTGGTAATTTTAACTTGTGTGAAAAATACGAACTTCACTTCCACTCATGTTGTATCATTTTTTTCAATACCTTTATCTACCCAAATGAGACTTGAGAATGTACTAGTTTCTTGAAGGCAGGGAAGTTTGCAGAAATTAAAGTAGTGACCTGTTAGCCAGGGAAGCAGAAATTGCAATCAAACAGAAAATTTCAGAGAAAGCATCTTATGCTCTATAATACTCTTTTACTTAGATACATTAAAAATTGAAGAAGGGTTAAAAATGAAAGGATATGATCCACAATTCATCAAGTTAGAGGACCAGATAATTAGGTGAGGCTATGATAAGCTATTTATTATCTTTATATATTGCTGCATGGAAAGAGAAAAAAAACTTGTCTTTTTGGAAAGGAATAAAGTAAGTAAGTATGAAAATGAGATGGAAAGAGAAGGATAAAGGAGGAAGGAAGAAGAGAAAAAGAAGAAAAATAAAAGTACATGCAAGAAAAGAGTCTTAGGTACTGGGACTATAAGTTCTCTGTTGGAATAAAGGGATATTACTAAAAGAAATAACACAGAATCTATAGAAAAAGTTCCATAAATTTATAAATATTATGACTATTTCACCAAATGTCAGTAGAAAAATAGTAGCTGAGACCAAGTAAGATCCTCACATATTTTTTTTCTTTTTATTACTTAAAAAAATACCAATCCAAATTCCCACTCCCTCCTCTCCTCCCCTACTCCCAGTCCCTTCCTCTCCCTTCACAGACCCTCACCCTGACCCCTCCAACCCTAGGGGAGTGTTATGCAATCTGCCCTGTGGAAAGTCCAAGGCCCTCCCTACTACATCTAGGTTGAGCAAGGTTTACATCCAAAGAGACTAGGATTCCATGAAGCCAGTATATGTAGTAGAGACACATCCCAGTGCCACTATCAGTGATGCCTCAGTCTGCCCCAGCTATCAACACCCTTCAGAGGGGTTTGGTTGTTCACATGCTTGTTCACTCCCAGTCCAGTTGGAGTTGGTGAGTTTCCATTAGTTCAAGCAAACTGTCTCAGTGGATGACCCCCTCATGGTCATGAATTCCTTGCTCATACTCTCACTCCTTCCACTCTTCAACTGGATCTTGGGAGCTCAGTCCAGTGCTCCAATGTGGGTCATTGCCTCTGTTCCCATCCGTTGCTGGATGAAAGTTCTATGGTGATATTTAAGATAATCATCAGTCTGACTACAGGGTAAGGTCAGTTCGGACACCCTCTACTCTATTGCTTAGGATCTCAGCTGGGTTCATCTCTATGGGTTCTTTGGGAATTTTTCTAGAGCCAGGTTCTTGCTAACTCAATAATGGCTCCCTCAATCAAGATATCTCTTTCCTTGCTCTCATATCTGTCCTTCCTCCATCTCGACCATCCCATTCCATGAAGTTCTCCTCAAACCCCTTTCTGTTCCCCTCTACCTCCCACCCCCTGATCCCAAATTTTTGTCTGATTCCAATTTCCAGGTGGGTCTATAATATATGTTTTTCTTTAGGTTCATCTAATTACTTAGTTTCTCTCGGATCCTGAACTATAGGCTTGTTGCCCTTTGTTTATGACTAGTATCCACTTATGTGTGAGTACATACCATATTCATTTTTTGGGTCTGGGTTACCTCCTTTAGGATAATGTTTTCTAATTCCGTCCATTTGCATGCAAAATTCAAGATGTCATTATTTTTTACTGCTGAGTAGTACTAGAGATGTGTAGATATGCCACAGTTTCTTTATCCATTCTTCAGTTGAGGGGTAGATAGGTTGTTTCCAGGTTCCGGCTATTTCAAATCATGCTGCTATGAACATAGTTGCATAAATGCTTTTGTAGTGTGATTGAGAGTCTTTTGAGTATATTCCCAAGAGTGGAATTGCTGGATCCTTAGGTAGGTTGATTTCCAGTTTTCTGAGAAACTGCCACACTGAATTCCAAAGTGGTTACACAAGTTTGCATTCCCACCTGCAATGGATGAGCGTTCCCCTTGCTCCACAACCTCTCCATCATGAGCTATCATTAGGGTTTTTGATCTTAGCCATTCTGACAGGTGTAAGATGGTATCTCAAAGTTGTTTGGATTTCCATTTCCCTGATCGCTAAGGAAGAAGAACATGTCCTTAAGTATCTTTTGGCCATTTCAAATTCTTCTGTTGAGAATTCTCTGTTCAGTTCGGCACACATCTTTTTAATTGGGTTGCTTAGAATTTTAATGTCTAATTTCTTAAGTTCTTTATATATTTTGGAGATCAGTCCTTTCTCTGATTTGGGGTTGGTAAAGATTTTTTTCCCATTCAGTAGGCTGCCTTTTTGTCTTATTGACTTTGTCCTTTGCTTTACAGAAGCTTCTCAGTTTCAGGAGGTCCCATTTATTTATTGATGCTCTTATTGTCTGTGCTACTGGGGTTATATTTAGGAAGTTGTCTCCTGTGCCCATACATTGGAGGTTGCTTCCCAATTTCTCCACTATCAAGATCAGTGCTGTCGGTTTTATATTGAGGTCTTTAATCCATTTGGACTTGAGTTTTGTGCATGGTGAGAGATATGGATCTATTTTCATTCTTCTACAAGTTGACATCCAGTTTTGCTAGCACCATTTGTTGAAGATGCTTTCTTTTTTCCAATGTATCTTTTTTGCTTCTTTGTCAAAAATCAGGTGTTCATAGGTGTGTGAATTAATATACGGGACTTCAGTTCAATTCCATTGGTCAACATCTCTGTTTTTATGCCAATACCAAGCTGTTTTCATTACTGTAGCTCTGTAATAGAGCTTGATGTCAGGGATGGTAATGTTTCCAGCAGTTCCTTGCTGTACAGGATTGTTTTTGCTATCCTGGCTTTCTTGCTTTTCCATATGAAGTTAAGTATCATTCTTTCAGGGTCTGTGAAGAATTGTGTTGGGATTTTGATGGGGATTGCATTGAATCTATAGATTGCCTTCGCTAAGATTGCCATTTTTAATATGTTGATCCTTCCTATCCAGGAGCATGGGAGTTCTTTCCATTTTCTGGTATCTTCCTCAATTTCTTTCTTCAAAGATGTAAAGTTCTTGTCAAATAGGTCTTTCACATCTTTTGTTAGTGTTACCCCAAGATATTTTATGTGATTTGTGGCTATTGTGAAAGGTGGTGTTTCTCTGATTTCCCTCTCAGCTTCTTTATCCTTTGTGTATAGGAGGGGTATTGATTTTTTTAGTTGATCTCATATCCTGCCACTTCACTGAAGGTATTTACCAGTTGTAGGAGTTCTCTGGTAGAGTTTTTAGGGTCACTTATATACACTATCATGTCATCTGCACATAACGAAAGTTTAACTTCTTCCTTTCCAATTTGAATTCCCTTGATCTCCTTATGTTGTCTTATTGCTGTTGCTAGAACTTCAAGACCTATGTTGAAGAGATATGGAGAGAGCGGACAGCCTTGTATTGTTCCTAATTTTAGTGGAATTGCTTTGAGTTTCTCTCCATTTAATTTGATGTTAGCTGTTGGCTTGCTTTACATTGCTTTTATTATCATTAGATATGATCCTTGCATCTCTAATCTCTCCAAGACATTTATCATGAAGGGGTGTAGAATTTTGTCAAATGTTTTTTCTGCATCCAATAAAATAATCATATGTTTTTTTTCTTTCATTTGATTTATATAGTGGATTACAATGATTGATTTCCATATGTTGAATCAGGCCTGCATCTCTGTAATGAAGCTTACTTGGTCATGATGGATGAACTTTTTTGATGTTTTCTTGGATTTGGTTTGCCAGAATTTTATTGAGAATTTTTGTATCCATGTTCATTAGTGAGATCGGTCTGTAATACTCTCTCTTAGTTGAGTCTTTGTGCAGTTTTGGTATCAGGGTAACTGTAGCTTAATAAAAAGAGTTTGGCAGTGAGCTTTCTGTTTCTATTATGTGGAACACTTTGAGGTGTATAGGTATTAGCTCTTCTTGAAAGTTCTGATAGAATTCAGTACTAAAACCATCCAGCCCTGGGCTTTTTTTGTTTGGTAAGTTTTTGATGGCAGCTTCTATCTTCTTGCACCTTATAGGTCTCTTTAAATTGCTTAGCTGGTCTTGATTTAATTTTGGTAGGTGGTATCTATCTAAAAAATGGTCAATTCTTTTACACTTTCCAGTTTTGTGGCATACAGATTTTTGTGGTAGGACCTAATGATTCTCTGAATTTCCTCTGTGACCATTGTTATATCCCCCTTTTCATTTCTGATTTTGTTAATTTGGTTGTTCTCTCTCTGCCTTTTGATTAGTTTGGATAAGGATTTTTCAATCTTGTTGATTTTCTCAAAGAACCAGCTCTTTGATGCATTGATTCTTTGTATGGTTTTCTGTGTTTCTATTTTGTTGATTTCAGGCCTCAACTTGATTATTTCCTGTCTTCTTCTCCTTTTGGGTGAGTCTGCTTTTTTTTTTCTAGCGCTTTCAGGCATGCTGTTAGGTCATTGATGTGAGCTTTCTCCATTTTCCTTATGTGGGCACTTAGTGCTATGAACTTTCCTCTTAGCACTGTTTCATAGTGTACCATAGGTTTGGATATTATGTGTCTTCATTTTCATTGAATTCAAGGAAGACTTTAATTTCTTTCTTTATTTTCTCCTTCACCCAGGAGTGGTTCAGTAGTTGACTGTTCAGTTTCCATGAGTTCGTAGGCTTTCTGGGAGTAGTATTGTTGTTGAATTTAAACTTTACTCCATCGTGATCTGATAAGACACAGTGGATTACTCCAATTTTTTGGTATCTGTGGGTGTTTGTTTTGTTACCAAGAATGTGATCAATTTTAGAGAAGGTTCCATGAGGTGCTGAGAAGAAGGTATATTCTTTTTTGTTTGGGTGGAATGTTGTATAGATGTCTGTTAAGTCCATTTGATACATTACATCAGTTAATTCTCTTATTTCTATGTTAAGCTTCTGTCCATTTGACCTGTCCATTGTCGAGAGTGGGGGGTTGAAATCTCCTACTATTAGTTTGTGGGGTTTGATGTGTGATTCAAGTTTCAGTAATGTTTCTTTTACATATGTGGGTGCTCTTGAGTTAGGGGCATAGATATTCAGGATTGAGACTTCATCTTGGTGAATTGTTCCTGTTATGTGTATATATTGTCCTTCTACATCTCTTCTGATTGATTTTAGTTTGAAATCAATTTTGTTAGATATTAGGATAGCCACATCCACGTGTTTATTAGGTCCATTTGACTGGAAAGACTTTTCCCAACTGTTTACTCTAAGATAGTGTCTATCTTTGACATTGAGTGTGTTTCTTGGGAACAGCAGAATGCTGGATCCTGTTTACATATCCATTCTCTTAGCCTGTGTCTTTTTTAGGGGAATTGAGACCATTGATATTAAGCAACATTAATGACCAGTGGTTGTTAGCTCTCGTTATCTTTCAGTAGTGGTGTTTGTGTGTTTCCCTTCTTTGGGTTATGTGGGTGGGGGGTTATCAGATGCCTGTGTTATTGTGAGTGTAGTTAGCTTCCTTGGGTTGTGGCTTTCCTTCTAGTACTTTCTGTAAGGCTGGGTTTGTGGATACATATTGTTTAAATCTGTTTTGTCATTGAATATCTTGTTTTCCCCATCGATGGTGAAAGAAAGCTTTGCTGGGTATAGTAGTCTGGGCTTGCATCCATGGTCTCTTAGTGTCTATAGCACATCTATCCAGGACCTTCTGGATTTCATGGTTTCCATTGAGAAGTCAGGTGTAATTCTGATAGGTTCTTCTTTCTATGTCACTTTACCATTTTCTTTTGCAGCTTTTAATATTCTTTCTTTGTTCTGTATGTTTTGTGTTTTGATTATTATATGGTGAGGGGATTTTTTTTTGATCCAGCCTATTTGGTGTTCTGTAAGCATCTTTTACCTTCATAGGTATATCGTTATTTAGGTTGGGAAAGTTTTCTTCTATAAGTTTGTTGAATATATTTTCTGTGCCTCTGAGCTGGAATTCTTCACATTCTTCTACCCCTCTTATTCTCAGGTTTGGTCTTTCCATGGTGTCCCAGATTTCTTGAATGTTTTGTGTTAAGAATTTTATGGATTTAGTGTTTTCTTTGACCAAAGAGTCTATTTCCTCAATAGAATCTTCAGCACCTGAGATTCTTTCTTCTATCTCTTGTATTGTGTTGGTTATACTTGTCTCTGTAGTTCCTGTTCATTTACCCAGATTTTCTAATTCCAGAGTTCCCTCAGATTTTGTTTTCTTTATTGCCTCTATTTCAATCTTCAAGTCTTGAATTTTTTTCTTCACCTGTTTGTTTGCTTTTTCTTGTTGTTTTTGAGTTTCTTTGAGGGATTTATTCATTTCTTCCAGCTTTTTGTTAGTCTTCTCCATTTCTTTAAGGGAGTTTTTCACTTCCTCTTTAAAGGACTCTATCATTTTCATTAAGTAAAGTTTATAGTCATTTTCTTCTATATCTTCTGGGTTAGGATGATCAAGTCTTCCTGTTGTGTGTCCACTGCGTTCTGGTGGTACCACATTGATTTATAGGATGATGAAGGAGTTCTTGCATGGGTGCCTTCCCATCTCTTCTTTCTACTCTTATGTCTCTTATGTCCACTAAGTATTGGTCTCCAGGGAGCTTGCAGGGAATGAGGTGTTGGGGGCACGTAGATGGCTGTCTAGCAGCACAGCTCCCTGCTGGCTGCTAGGACTGTGGAAGGCACCTGGGGAGATGGGCCCCTGGCCTTTATCCCACGTGGGGGTTTTAGAGAATTGGGGGTCTGTGGTCCCAAGGCCACTATTGTCTCACCTCTTTTGTCCAGCAAGTATTGGTCTCCATGGAGATCACAGGGAACCGATCCTCACATATTGTAAAAGACACATTGAATAAACATACTAAGTCTAACTCGGCTTCTCTAGCCAACCAGCAGAAGAGTTTCCTACAGGTAGGCTGCCCCAATAGTGAGCCCAACCCACCGAGCCAAGCAAGCAACTAGCTACATCCTACCCCCAAACTTGCCTACCCTCCTGCAACCTTGGTGGAACTCTGAAATACAGCTTGCTACAATACTGACAGGACTAAAAGATGAGTGACCAGCCACATGATGAGACGCGGTACTCTCTAGGACCTTCATGGTACACCCTACTCTCTAGGACCTTCATAGTTGGACAAGGGTCCCTGCCACAACCGCCTTGGCTTCTCTAGTCAGCCACCAGGAGAGTTTCCTGCAGTTAGCTGCCCCAATACTGAACCCATCTACTGGAACCTGTAAGTTACAAGTCCCATCCTACCCACAAACTCGACTATCCTCATGCAGCCTCGGTGGAATTTTGAAGCACAGCTTGCTATAATACTGAGGAAACCAAGAGCTTGGTACAATACTGAGGGGACCAAGAGTTTGATACAACACTAAGGGGGACCAAGATAGAGGAGCAAGATAGTGAACCAAAAAAGAAGACCAAAAGAATAGGCTTAGATAGACCTCAGTGGCTCCCTGAGACACAGCATTGACACTACAAAGCAGACAAAAACAATTCACAAAGACTCAGACAGCCACTACAAGGATTGGACCAAGATGCAAAGACACTGCTGGCCTCCTTTGAAGGAAAAGATGGGTATGTGTCAATGCAAGAATTCTTCCAACAACCTAAAAGCAACATGGTAACATCAGAAACCAGTGGTTACACAACAGGGAGATTTTTTCATCCTAACCCAGAAGAAGTAGAAGAAAATGACTTTAAACATAACTTATGAAAATGATGGAGACCTTTAAAAAGGAAGTGAAAAACTCCCTTAACTCCCTTAAATGGAAGAAAAGACAAAAAATTAGAAGAAATTAATAAATCCCTCAAGGAAACCCAAGAAAACCAAGAAAAAAAAAACTATCAAACAGGTGAAGCAAATAGTTCAAGACATAAAGACTAAAAGAGAGGCAATAAAGAAAATGCAAACCAAGGGAATTCTGGATATGAAAAATCTGGGCAAATGGACAGGAACTACAGATGCAGTATAACCAACAAAATATAAGAAATAGAAGAAAGAACCTCAGGTGTTAAAGATACTGTAGAGGAAATAGGTTCATTGGTCAAAGAAAATTAAATCCAACAAATTCTTAAAAGAAAACACCTGGGAAATCTGGGACACCAAGAAAAGACCAAACCTAAGAATAATAGGGAAAGAAGGAGAATTCTAGTTCAAAGGCACAGAAAATGTATTCAACAAAATCATAGAAGAAAACTTTCCCAATCTAAAGAAGAATATCCTGCTTCATGAGAGAGGATCTTGTACAAAGGTACAAAAACTTACAGTACACAAATTAGACTGGATAAAAAAAAGTCCCCTTGCCATACAATAATCAAAACACTAAACATTGACAAGAAAGAAAGAATATTAAGAGCTGCAAAGGAAAAATGCCAAGTAACTTATAAAAGCAGGCCTATCAGAATTACAACTGATATCTCAATGGAAACCATGAAAGCCAGAAGGTCCTGGGCAGATGTGCTACAGAAAACAGAAACCCTGGATGCAATACAAGATTATTATACACAGCAAATCTTTCAATCACCGTCAATGGAAAAAACAATATATTCCATTGCAAAACCAGATTTAAACAATATATATCCACAAACCCAACCCTACAGAAAGTACTAGAAGAAAAATGCAAAACCAAGGAAGCTAACTAAACCCACAAAATCACAGGCAACTGATAATCTCCAAAGAGCAAATCTCAAAGAAGGGAAACACACAAATACTACCGCCTAAAAGTAACAGGAATTAACAACTGCTGGTCATTAATATCACTTAATATCAGTAGACTTAATTGACCTATAAAAAGACACAGGCTAAAAGAATGGGTACGAAAATAGGATCCATCTTTCTGCTGTATACAAGAAACAAACCTCAACCTGAATGACAGACATTACCTCAGAGTAAAGGGTTTGGAAAAAGTTTTTCAAGCAAATGGACCTAACAAATAAGCGTGTTTATCTATACAAATATCTAACAAAATAAATTTCAAACTAAAATCAATTAGTATAGATGGAGAGGGACACTTTATTTTCATAACAAGAAAAGTACATCACGATAAAGTCTCAGTCCTGAACAACAGGAAATGCAGTGTAAGCAACTTCCAAAACTTTAGAATTGGCAGAGATATCTCACTGCCTGGGCAGTCACCAAAAGTTCTTTTGTACTATTGGGGCATCCATCTTCAGCCTACTGGCCCATAGTATCTGTCATACTTTTTCATGAAGCAGGAGATTTCAAAGACAGTTCAGTCACTTTCTTCTGTATAATGCAGAATGTCTCACAGACTCTTTCATGGAGCCAGAACCCTGAAGAATCATCTCACCTTTAGGCATGTTTAGCAGTCATTTTTCTGCGGGTACTGCATGTTCAGTTCAGCAGTTCGGGCAAGAGCAGTTTCTTGCCCAAATGGCTAACCAACTCATTAAGTAGCGTCTTTGATTCCTGTTTTCCTCTAGAAGTAGATTGGTGATGCCAGACTCACTGTAATAAAAAGTCTTAAGTTTTTACACATTATAATGCCATATTTTGAAGGTTTCTGAAAGATTTGAAGAATACCTATCTAAATGAAATATATTTCTATACATCTAGAAAATCTAACTAACATGACTACAAGCTTGACTATTATAGATGATTATCTATTACCTTATATTTTAATTATACATTACACTTTTAACTGAACTACAAAATGACAATACCTCAATCAAAAGCAGAAATGTACATATAACAAATTTGACCTAAATTTGTATCAATAAATCAAGATCCATACCAATGCAATTATTCATATCTGTACCAGAAACTTAACAGAGAAATAAGAGAACTAACAGATACCATGAATCAAATGGACTTAACAAACATCTATAGAATATTCCACCCAAATAAAAAAAATATATACCTTCTTATCAGCACCTCATGGAACCTTTTCTAAAATGGACCACACACAGGGTAACAAAGCAAACCTCTACAGATGCAAAAATCTTGGGGTAAACCCATGTGTCTTATCAGATCACCATGCTTTAAAGTTAGAATTTAACAATAACACTACTATCAGATATCCTACAAACTCATGAAAATTGAATAGTTAACTACTGAACTACCCCTTGGTAAAGGAAGAAATAAAGAAATTAAAACCTTCCTTTAATTCAAAGAAAATGAAGACACTACATGTCCAAACCTATGTGACACTATGAAAGCGATGCTGAGTAATGTTCATTGCACTAAATGCCTACATAAAGAAAATGAAGAAAGCTCACATCAGTAACTTAATAACACCAGAAAGCTCTTGATAAAAAAGAAACAGACTCACCCAGGAGGATAAAAGGTAAGAAATAATCAAATTGAGGGCTGAAATCAACAAAATAGTAACAAAGAAAACAATACAAAGAATCAATGAAATAAAGAGCTGATTCTTTGAGAAAATCAACAAGATAGGCATCCCCTTATCCAAACTAATCAAAACTCAGAGAAAGAACATCTAAATTAACAAAATCAGAAATGAAAAGGGAGACATATCAACAGACACTGAGGAAATTTCAAGAATCATTATGTCATACTACAAAAACCTGTACTCCACAAAATTGGAAATTGTAAAAGAAATGGACAATATTCAAGATAGATAACATGTACAAAAATTTAATCAAGACAAGATGGACAATTTAAATAGACCTATAACTACAAGGAAATAGAAGCTATCATCCAAAACTTCTCAACCAAAAAAAAAAAAAAAAAAAAAAAAAAAAAAAAAAAAAAAAAAAAAAAAAAAAAAAAAAAAAAAAAAAAAAAAAAAAAAAAGGCCCAGGGCTGGTTGGTTTTAGTACAGATTTCTACCAGAAGTTCCAAGAAGACCTAATACCTATACTCCTCAAAGTGTTTTACATAATAGAAACAAAAGGAACATTGCCAAACTCTTTTTTATGAGGCTACAGTTACCCTGTTACTAAAACTACACAAAGACTCAATGAAGAAAAAGAATTATAGACCAATCACCCTCATGAACATGGATGCAAAATTACTAAATAAAATACTGGCAAACTGTATCCAAGAGCAAATCAAAACATCATCTCCCATGACCAAGTAGGTTTTATCCCAGATATTCAGGCATGATACAACATATGAAAATATATCAATGTAATCCATCATATAAATAAAATGAAAGTAAAAAAACATGTGATCATCCCATTAGATGCCGAAAAGGCATCCAACAAAATTCAACACCATTTAATGGTAAACGTCTTGGAGAGATCAGGTTTACAATGTATATATCAAACATCATAAAAGCAGTATACAGCAAACCAACCGCCAACATCAAATTAAATGGAGAGAAACTCAAAGCGATTCCACTAAAATCAAGAACAAGACAAGACTGTCCACTCTTTCTGTATCTCTTCAACATAGTTTTTGAAGTTCTGGCTATATCAATAAGACAACAAAATGAGATCAAAGGGATTCAAATTGGAAAGAAATCAAACTTTTGTTATTTGCAAATGATAACATAGTATATGTAAGTTACCACAAAAACATGTCCAGGAATTCAACAAATGATAAAATGATAAATACCTTCAGTAATGTACCAGAATACAAGATGACGCTTGCATCCTCGCAGTTTGGAGGTAAACAATTCCATATTTGGCAATGCTTCCAGACTGAGCGTCCAGGCGCTTCCCGCTTGCGCAATAACCTAGGTGTCCCTAACCAATCCCGAGGACTCTGGTGCCAGTGGTTACATAGCAGCCAATCAAGGTGTGAGTCGCATCACATCTCCCTATATAAGCAGCCGCCATTTTAGACCTCGCTCTCTCTCGCCTCCCGCTTTTTCCCTCAACCAAGGGCTCTCCAATAAAGCGTGATCCGAGAAGAATCCTGAGTGTGGCTGTTCTTTCCGCTGGTCGGGAGTCAGCCAGAACTGGTGCCGGAACCCGGGAAGGAACTCCTGGGGGACACCAGGCGAGAGGGCCGAAAGAGGATTCAGAACTCGACACGTGGAGAGGTGACTGGTCCAGGTATGTTGAACCTGCAAATTGATCCTTGGGTATTCTGTGGTGTTTTTTGGCAAGCCCCTCCAGATATGTTGAACCTGCAAATTGATCCTTGGGTATTCTGTGGTGTTTTTGTGGGCCTTGTCATTGTCGTTCCCTTTTGTTGTTTTTGGTTGTGCCACCACCGCAATGATCACAAAGAAAAGGATCCGAAGGGGGGGAAAGAAGAGGCCCTCAACGATCCATGTAAATATAAACAGAAGGATCTGAAGGAGGAAGGAAAGGACTCCTACGATCCAGCACAAAGACAGGGACGGGAGGGAAAAGGAAAAAAGACTCACTCTTTATACCCGGTCCTGGATGAGTTTCAGAATTTAGATCTTTCTGGGGAGGAGTTAGACTCCCAGGAAGAAGAAGATCTGGAAGAAGTGGCTGCTAAACATGAGAAAGAGAGATATGGGAGGCGAAGGCCCCCATCTTATAATTTTTCAGCGGTAAGGAAAAGGAGAATCTTAAAGGCGCCTCGAGACTCCTTTGTTCTTTCCGCATGCCCCTCCTACTCCCAGGCGGGTGGAGGATGTCATTTTATTAAAAGGGATACATGGGCGTGCTTAGCATCTGCTTTCCCAGTTTTTGAGAATCCACAGACCTTGGATAGGCATTATGAACCTGTGCCTTATAAGCAATTGAAAGATTTAGTAGAAGCAGTCAGGACATACGGTACGGGTGCGCAATGGACATTAACTTTACTGGCTAGATTAGGCAGTAACGTGCTGACACCTACTGACTGGTTTGAGATTGCGCAAGCTTGCCTTAGCACGGGCCAGTTCCTGGAATTCAAGTCCTTGGTCGCTGACAGGGCACAGAGCCAAGGACGGCTCAATTTTCAGACGGGGCATCCTCACTGGAATGTGGATATGCTCCTAGGCCAGGGGGAATGGATGTTTAATCAACAGGCCTACCCTTGGGAAGTTTATCAGCAGATTAATGATATTTTATACAAATCATTGAAGGCCCTCCCAAAGAAGGGAGAGGTGACAAGGAGTCTAACAAAGATTTCTCAGGGAGCTACAGAGCTGTTCTCTGATTTTGTGGCTAGGATGACTGAGGCAGCTGAAAAGACTTTTGGAGATTTTGATTTAGCTATGCCTTTAGTACAGCAAATTATTTTTGAACAGAGTACAAAGGAATGTCAAGGGGCCATTGAACCCATTAAAGAGCAGGGGATTGAAGCATGGCTTAAAGTCTGTCGAGAGATAGGAGGACCTTTGACTAATGCAGGCCTGGCTGCTGCTGTTCTGTCCGCAGCAAAAATGACTCAAGGGAACAAGTCTAAGGAATGCTTTAAATGTGGACAACCTGGACATATCAGGAGACATTGTCCTGTTAAGGACGACCAGATACTTACTGGTCAAGGGCAACCATCTGCCCAAAGACAGCCAGGAACTTGTCCTAGATGTAAAAAGGGGAAACATTGGGCCAATGAATGCAGGTCAATCAAGGACATCAATGGCCAACCCATTCCACAAAATATTAATTATACAGGCCAGGATTCAAAAAACGGGATGGAGGGCCCTCGTCCCCAGGGCCCAAAAATATTTGGGGCTCACCAGTCACCAGCA
>PVIU01012802.1:0-58543 GCA_004026605.1 Ondatra zibethicus | reverse complement strand
CTTGTTTACTTAGGTAATATTTTATCCTTCTGGAGTCTTTGATGGAGTTGAAGAATGGATAGTTATAGTGATAGTTTTCCATTGTTATGATAAAAGATAAAATAGATCTAAATATGGTAACTGTAATTCTTGCTTGATAACTGTTTTGTTATATGTAATTTTACTATGTTAAAATGAAAGCCTTTCTTTTTTGTTTAAATAGAAAAGGGGGAAATGGTGTAGGAGGGTCCTTCTGTATTTGGGTTGCTTTTATTGGTTAATAAAGAAACTGCCTTGGCCTTCTGATAGGGCTGGACTTAGATAGACAGTATAAAGAGAACAGAATGCTGGGAAGGGGACAGAGTCAGAGAGAGCCGCCGCCATGAAGCTTCCAGGTCACACGCTGAATCTTTCCCAGTAAGCCACAACTCGTGGTGACACACAGATTATTAGAAATGGGTTAAACAAATATATGAGAGTTAGCCAATAAGAGGCTAGAGCTAATGGGCCAGGCAGTATTTAAATGAATATAGTTTACGTGTAATTATTTCAGGTACGCACCGGGAGCCAGGCGGGACAGAACAAGGGGCCCTGCGCCGGGAACCAGTCGCCTGGGAACGCAGGCCGAGCCCCTCGGTACTACACAAAGCTACAGAAAAACCCTGTCTCAAAAAACAACAACAACAAAAATGTCATCTTGATATTACAAAGGCTTCTTAAACAATATATATTATGCAAACAAGATTTAAAAGAATTTCAGATTTGACTACATCAAAAGTTAAATAAATTGTGATACAGCATAAGACTGTTCTCCATTAATTTTTAATATGTAACAAACCAAAACTTGCTAATATGAATAATAGGATTCTAGAAATCATTTGGGAATAAAAGGAACCATCCTCAAAACCAAGAAAAAAAAAAGAAGTCATGAGTCATGGGACTAAAAGCATAGGAAGATGTTTGTGTTCATTAGGTCCAGTAAGCAAAAGTAAGAGAAAATTATTTGAAGATGGTTTGTTATTATTGCTCATCAAAATAGAAATATCATTATAGTGATTAATGATGAAATAGACACTAGTAAATTCTTGGTGATATGTAAGTTAGTTCAGTTAAAGAAGATAAATACAGGATTATCTGTTAATATGTGAAGATGAACTTCTAGGAATATAATATGCACTTCAGAAATATAATAAGGAAGACTATAATTTAGTTAAATTGTAATAAAATGGAAAGGAAATTATCTGAGAAATATCAGAGATAAATATGTATATAAAAGTTGTGGCAATATTTGCAATGTAGAAAATACTCTGATGAAATATTATATATGAAAACACCTGTTGAACTCAAATATGTTTCTCACTATTTTAAAAGCTCAGCAAATACAAAATTAAGACACCAACAGACCGAGTATCTGGTAAGGGTTCCCGGTTTACTGATGTCAGGCTTTTTTGTGTGCCTCTATGTTAAAGAATCAAAAGAGTTCCCTTGGGCCTCTTTCATCGGGAGCCAGTGATGAGGAGTTCACCTTCATGACAGGATCTCTTCCCAAAGAACCCACCTTAAAGGTCAAGATTTCAACATACAAATGTCGGACAGAAAGAAACACAGACTATGGAAATTATAATACATGCAGAGTAATGCATGAATAAAAGGTACAGATATAGAAAACTATATATAGTATGTATTTATTTTCATATAATACATTTATATACCATTTCATGCTTTAAGGTATATATTTCTTCCGGAATTAAAGTAATAATCTACTCCAGCTACAAAAGTAATGAAAATGTGTATCAATGTCTAATACTGGTTTTTTTTGGTTATTTATTAGTTTGCCTCCTTGTTTTTAAAGACAGGATCTAACTGTGTAACCAGGGTTGACCTGGGCGGCATCATGGGACTGGTATACTTTGTATACCAGACTGGACTCAAACCTTCAGAGAAGTTCCTGCCTCTTTCTCAAAGAGCTAAGCTATACACATACACCACCATACTGGGAACCCTGGGACTTTCTATGAAAACGAATTGAGACAAAGTATATAGAACAGGATGGTTTGAAACTTGGGCAATATCCCTGCCTTGGCATCCTATACACTCTAGTCTGGTGTTACCAGAAGCACCTTCATCACAGTATTTTTTTTCATTTACTATTTTATTAATTCTTTGAGAATTCATACATGTACACAATATATTTTAATCACATTTTTCCCCAACTTCTCTCAGATCTACCACCAACTTCATATCCTCTTTCATTTTTATAGCACCCTGAGTTCACTTTGTACTCCTCATACACTCATTGATGTGGGGCCATCCACTAAAGCAAGATGGACCTATCCAGAGCCCTATGTTTAAAGAGAACTGGTCATCCCTCTCCTAGAAGTTGGCAACAATCAATAGTTGCTCAACCGGAGGTAGCAGTTCATGGGCTCCTCTTTGTTCCATGCTGGAATGTTGACTGTCTTGACCTTGTGCAGACAACCATAGCTGCTGCTACCTTACAAGTGCAGTCAGCCTATCACATCCAGTAGTCACTATTTTAGTCTAGTTCTTCCCAGCCTCTGGATTTCTCAATTTTTCCACCCCCTCTTCCATAATGGTTCCTGAACCCTGAGGAAACAGGGTATGATATAGCTGTCCCATTTATGCCTTAGACACTGTTCTCTGTGGTTGGATGAATTATGAGTTTCTGCATTAACCACAACCAACTAAACAAAGAAAATGTCTCTGACGAGCTCTGTGATTTTCCGTAATCTATAGGTATAGAAATATAAATTTAGAAGGTAGTGTGATAATATAATCATTTAGAAAAATAATAGTACTAGGTTTGCTCCTGGAGCCTATGAGCTCCCCAATGTTGAGGTTTGGCAAAGATTTACAGCAAAAGGCACAGGCCTTAAATAAAATCAAAAAGTAGTTGGTTACTTAAGTAATATCTGTCCCACTATTATACCTATGGTCACATCTAGCCATTCTGGTCATAATTTATCATGACTGTAGGTCACAGAATATATAGCTATATAAGCTAACCTGCAGGAAAGAAATCAATGCATATATCCCACACCTGTAAGAGGAGTTTGCTTGCTTGCTTGTTTGATTGTTTGTTTGTTTTGTTGACAACCTATGGCTTCTGGGAAGTTATCCCATATCATAACATTTCTTGGTGGTTGATTTAAATCTGCTCCACAATCTGATACTTAATATTCACCTTACTTGACTAGGAGATACTAGACATATGGATGCCTCGCAAACTCCCACAAATTCTATAGACACCCAATGTCAGAAATATATCCTGTTTCTACAGGACTGTGAAATCATAGCACCACAGATTTTGTTGGAGTAGTGTGGTGTGGGAGAATTGTCTGTATTCTGTCAATCATGATTTAAATAAATGCTGATTGGCCATTAGCCAGGCAGGAAGTATAGGCAGGAAAACCAGACAGGAAGTAGAGGTGGGTGATAAGAACAGGAGAATTCTGGAAAGCAGGAAGCTCCCTAGGCAGTTCTGCCCAGACCATGGAAGAAGCAGGATGTGACCTGCCCTGCTGAGAAAGGTACTGAGCCATTTGGCTAACATAAATAAGGATAATGGGTTAATATATGCCACAAGAGCTAATAAGAAGCCTGAGCTAATGGACCAATCAGTTTGTAATCTTCTGGAGACCTCTGTGTGATTTTCTTTGGAGCTAAACAGCTGTGTGAACTGGGCAGGACAGAAACCCCGACAAGCAGGCCCATCATGCTACAGAATGGCGCCCAACATGGATAACTGCATCCACAGAAAGCCTGAGAAATCTTGGGAAAGAATAGAGCAAAGCATGTTTTCTTGGTAGCAGTAATTTCTCGGGTCTGCTCTGCTTGCTAGAGGCAAGCAAATGCTCTCATCTAAGAGAGGCTTCCTGACTCAGCTTTAGCTGTAAAGCCTTGCAGCTCTTTTAAGAGATCCTGCCAAGAAACACTTAAATAGTGTTGATAAAAGCTGACCACATGCTTTTTGGTTTTCAGCCATAGCAGGAAAAAAGCTGCACCGTTTTAAAATGCCGGCTTTCTGGGTCATCCTGCCAGAGCAAACTCTGACTCTTTCAGGCAGGCAGACCAACTATGGATCATTTGCTGTGGTTTGTGAGCACACTGCTGCAGCTTGCTTTCTGGCAGGGACACTGAAATGCCATAGAGTTGTGGTGATAAACATGGCTACAGCCAATACCTCTGCCATGAGGCTAGGATCACAGAAAGCTAAGAAATGGGCTGGATCCAGCCGTCAAAGCCACGGCTTTTATCCTACCCATATTGCTTGGTAAATTAAAGACTCGTGTAGTCAGAAAAGGAGAGACATACAGTAAAGAGAAATTATTAAAAAAAACCCTCTAAATGGTTTACAGTATGTTAAAAATATATGCAGGCTAAAAGTTAAAGTTCTTAAAATAAAAAAGAAAGAGAGTAGTTGAGTATGGTGGTACACACCTTTAATCCCAACACTTGGGAGGCAGAGGTAGATTGACCTCTGTGACTTCAAGGTGTGGTATCACTCACCTTTAATCCCAAAGCTTGGGAGACAGAGGCAGACAGATCTCTGTGAATTTAAGGTGTGGTAGCACATACCTATAATCCCAGCACTGGGGAGGCAGAGACAGGCAGATCTCTGTGAGTTCAAAGATAGCCTGGTCTACATAGGGTGTTCCAGGACAAAGATACACAGAGGACCTGTCTTAAAAAGCCAAAAGTTAAAAGTAAAAATAAAAGAAATAGAGGTTAAAATAAAGCCACGTAAAGATGAAAAATACACAGAGAATCTTGATATTGTATGTTATTACGCTCTCTTTGAATTGTTTGAATGCTGAGGAAGGAGCAGAAGCTGCTAAAAGATTTTTGTTTATAAATGCTGCTAAATTAACCCAAGGAAGGTATTTTGAAAATACCTTGACTTCAAAATTGAAGTCAAAAGATATGTTACTTTGGAGAAGAGATTTTGCTTTTGTTTCCACAGGAAATGAGAGGCTGTGGATTCATTCTGAGTTAAGAAAACTCAGATTTGATCAAGGAAAACCACCTGAGAAATCTCCAGTAGGAACAGATGGCCCAGATGTCTGAGTTCTACATCCAGAACAGATTCAAGACTGCTGCCTGAGATGATCAAGACTCACAGGATACTCGAGTCAGGACTTGATCATAATTCTAAATTTTCTTTAGGTCCCCATAAGATTATCAGTGGCCCCAACCAGCTGGAAGTGGCCTGGAATACTACACCCACATTCCCAAAAAAATGGACTATGGATATTTTTCTTTGTTTAAAAAGAAAAAAGAGGGGGAAGTGGTGCAAGAGAATTGTCTGTATTCTGTCAATCATGATTTAAATAAATGCTGATTGGCCATTAGCCAGGCAGGAAGTATAGGCAGGAAAACCAGACAGGAAGTAGAGGCAGGGCGATGAGAACATGAGAATTCTCGGAAGCAGGAAGCTTCCTAGGTAGTTCTGCCCAGACCATGGAAGAAGCAGGATGTGACCTGCCCTGCTGAGAAAGGTACTGAGCCATTTGACTAACATAAATAAGGATAATGGGTTAATATATACTGCAAGAGCTAATAAGAAGCCTGAGCTAATGGGCCAATCAGTTTATAATCTTCTGGAGACCTCTGTGTGATTTTCTTTGGAGCTAAACGGCTGTGGGAACTGGGCAGGACAGAAACCCAGACAAGCAGGCCCATCATGCTACAGTAGTGAACATACAGATTCATCTTTATATTCAAGAGAATACAAAAAGGAAGTTTTCCCAAAAAAGTGCAATGAAGAACAGTGAAGGGAGAACATCTCTTCGTTTGCCTTCTTTTTCCCTAATAAACATCCCAGGGAAGTAAGCCACTTCCATAATTCATGGGCATCCTGTGATGTGCAGGGTTATTTTTGAATTTGTTTCTCTTGCAAGAAAAGGTTTCCTTCCTAAAATTAGATAGTGAGTCTACTTCCAAAGCCAGTAATCAAACATAAGTTAAAGCTCCTTAAATAAGGAAGAGAACATTTCAGAGCTCTAAAATCATTAGAAATAGGTCACTGAGCGCTTCAATAAAACTTCAGAAAAGGTTCCAATAAAAAAGGTATTCTCATTAAGAAGCTGTAAAGTAACCCTGCTATCAAACAGGGGGAAAATCACATATGCAAAAGCAGCAAAATATAGTCTATAAAGTCATTTAATGAAGCAGAAATTTGTATCTATGCCATATTTAATGCATTGCTAGAAATACCTCAGCAAATTCACTAATTATGAACCCAACATTATCCACAGTTATTATGGCTATTACTCAGCAATAGAAGATTTAAAGTTGGTTGTCTCTTTTACCATAGTTAGAAAAGAAATATTGGTACATATATGGTCTGCTTAAATAGGTTAGAAAATGGGAGGGAATTTACTAACTACCCCTTTAATTATGCAAACAGAGTTTCCATAATTCTGAAACTGAATTCCATGACACCCACAGATCTCCCTATAATCTAGCTGTAAATAGTAATTACAGTGTTCCGAATAGGAAATGCTGTATTTTATGTTTAAAAAGCCTCTATTATTACCTCCTGTTTTAAGTCATTTGATAACTCTCTAAAACTTGTCTGATAAGAAAATTTTTACATTCTTTGGAAGTAATATCTTTCTTATTTTTGTGAAAAAATAAGAAAAATTTGTCCAGTCATTTTCAAATTAAAGGTCGGTGGGGGAGGAAATTTGCTGTTCAAATTTAAAACACTATATTTAGCAGGTCCTTGGTGGATTGCATAATCACTTCTAGACTGGATTAACAATCAAAGAGAGAACAGACACTGACCTACATTAGAGAAACCCTACACGCGCAACCAAAAGTTTACCCTCCTCAGAGAACAGGGAGCTTCCAGATAACCTGCTAGCTAAGCAACATATGCTGAGGACCAGGGGAAAAAATAACCTGAAAAAAAACACATTAGGGGTAAGAAAAAGCAGCAGCCATACATGCCCCAGCATTAGATTTCAGACACCCAAAAGCAGGGTTACAATGAAAAGGTCACTTACCTGCTTATTATGCAGGCTTCCATACTCATCTACTTTTGGTCCCCACATCATAGGACTTTTCCTCAGGATGCTGAGCAAGGCAGCCAATGTTGTGGAGTTGAAATAAAAGTGGAATATTTTCACGACTTTTCTAAGCTTCAGACATGAGTATTTCATAACCACTTCCACCCTGGTGTTCATGCAAAACTTCAGTTACCAAGTACCATCACCATTGACTCCTTCTGTAGTTCCCATCTGCATGCACCTAACCTCCATCAACTCAAATGATTTCTCAAGGCAGAAATCTGAGGACCACCCTTGATAGTTCTCTTCTTTCATTTTGTAACTCCTTATCCAAGCTTATAAGATTTCATTCTTTTATTTTTGTTAATCTCCATTGCACCACCATTGTTAGGAACACCAAAACTACTTCTCTGGATCTGCAACTGAATCTAAATAAAATTCATGAGCCTCAAGGTCTCTTCTGAAGCCTTGTATATAATTTTGCATTCCAAGTACTCTATTCTTTTTCATAGATATTAATTGAGTAAAACCAACTCCACTGAGCTCCCAGCTGTAAACTTCAATCTATATAAAGTGTCATTTCTAAAATACAAATGTATCTATGCCCTTCTGTTGTTTAAAACTTAAAGAAATATTATGTTTCTCTAAGGACTTGTCTCAACTTTTTGTATATTTACATTAAACTGAGCACATCTTATAGTTTACATAAATCTTACTTTTCTATTGCTTACATTTGGATTCTCTGGATTTGCCAAAACATGCTGCCCTAATGTTCTTCATTCTCTCTCTTCAATAGACAAGGACAGTCATGCTTTCCATTAAAGCAGTAGCACCTCTCACCATTGTGTCATTTATAGATACTTTATAAATATTTATTAGAGTAAAAAAGTTCACATCCAAGAATAGTGGTCAGAAACCATGAGAGATCAATCTAGCAAGAAATGCTTTGATTGAGTCCTAGAGTTAAACCAACTCCTATGCTCATGAGTTCTTCTGGAAAGTATTTTCATGAACAACTGATCAGGGATAATAGTCGTCTCTCTCTCTCTTGCTGTGGGACAATGGCCTTGTACCGTGTCGCTTGTATTGTTTTAATAAAATGCTGATTGGCCAGTAGCCAGGCAGGAAGTATAGGAGGGGCAACGGGGCAGGAAGTAGAGGCAAGGCAATAAGAACAGGAGAATTCTGAGAACAGAGACTCAGTCTGCAGTTACCCAGACTCAGAGGAAACAAGATGAAAATGCCTCACTGATAAAAGGTACCAAGCCACGTGGCTGATACAGATAAGAATTATGGGTTAATGTAGGATGTGAGAGTTAATTAATAAGAAAGCATGAGCTAATAGGCCAACCAGTTTATGATTAATGTAGACCTCTGTGTGTTTCCTTGGGGCAGAACATCTACAGGACTGAGCAGGACAGAAATCTCAGACAACATATTCTCTCTATCTGTCTCTCAGAAAATACGATTCTTCCCAATATCCTTTGGCTTACAGTATGTCATAAGACGAATATTCCACAATTAACATTGCCTGTCTAACAAACAAGAACACACAAAAAATACCTAATGTAGGACCTTAACATAAATGGTATTTTCTCTTTCCACAAGTTACTACTTTCTAATAAATACCATTTTTGGTCATTCTCTGTTTCACCAACATGGGATCTGGTAAACTTCAAACTGTTGATCCCAGCAGTGTTATTCTACTATCATGATCAATATTGAGTCTACTTGTCCCAGGTTCCTAGATTATTCTTTCTGACTATCTATATAAAGATAATTTCAGACAAGATTTGAATCCACAACTCAGTAAAACTGGTTATCCTTTCTAGTGTGGATGGGAAATCACATGATCCTCTAAGGGCTTCAACAGAATTAAAATGTAGAGAATGAAGGACTGATCGCAGGTGGTTCAAGCTAAGTCCTCCTCTCCCCTTCCTGGTACTTTCCTATTAGCAGGTGCTCCAGCCCTTAGTACTCTGTTGTCAGCCTTCCTGAATCTCAGGCTTGAAGACAGCAAGTTGTGAGACTTCTCAGCTCTAAGAACCAGATGACCTAACTTCTTACAATAGATTATATGTATACATTACTGGTTCTGTTTCTCTGAAAAACCTCTTAATTCTGTTTCATTTCTACATATTCTTTCCAGATAACTAGAACAACAAGATCCCCACAAATACTGTAATAACTGATACAAAATATTGCCTACTTTTTTCTATACATTCATTTCAAAAGTCATTAAATACTTCCTTTATGTAGTGGACTGTATATTGTAGGATATTGCATTATTCGTTGTTCTATAAGTCCTTCACCACCTGGAGACATATTTTAATGATGTTTATGCCACTTAACATAATCCTATATATCTCTTTATATGGTTCCTCCATAGTTTCTTGCTAAATGTTCCACATGTACATTGATAACAGATAGATGGTATAGATACATAAGATAGATAGATAGATAGATAGATAGATAGATAGATAGATAGATAGATAGATAGATGAGAGATGAACAAATGGATAATAATTATGTTGAATAGTAATTAAATAGGTACTCATAAATTTCAATATTATGTTTAGGTATGTTTTTACAGATTTATATACTAGTATATAAATTAGTTTGAATAACATAACACAGCTCTAATTATTGAAGTATTCTAATTTTAACAACTAAGTAGATATGTCCTTCATTCCTTCAGATTCTAGATAATCATGTTGATTTTGAACCAAAGTTTGTTAATGAGTGACATCTTTAACATCTATGGTAACTCACGTGACTCTTGGTAATCAATGACATTTTGCTATTCACTGACCTTTTGTTTACCGAAATCTGCAGATATTATAAATTATGTACCTGAAAAAACAGTCTGTTTGATTATTTTCTAATCAAAAATCAACTAAATTACTATACATTAAAATAACAGATACATTCAAATTTTGTATATCTACATTAAAATATCCACATCTGATGTGTAATGGTGTCAAAGAGTTTAATATAGTTATGAACTACATAAAACTATATTTACACAAAATTCAGAGGAAGTAAGACCTGCCACTTAATAATTTTAAGGTTTTTTATTTCCTTTATTTGTTTATTTAATACGAAGTAGGGGAAATGTAAATGCACATGCTTACCATGGTGTGCACATGTTGGTTGGAGGAAGAGGACACCTGTTACAGGACTCGGTTCTTTCATTCTACCCTAAGGGTCCTAGGAACTGAACTCAAGCCATCAGCCTGGGAGACAAGTACATGTACCCTTTGAACCATTTTACCAGCCCTTTTATTCTTCTTCAGAAGGAATGATAAGCACTTTACTCTTAGTCACTACAAAGGTCATCTATTTCCTCACCGGCAGAGTAGAAAGCTACTTAGAGTCATAGATAAATGCCATCTGAAAGCTATGAATTTATGAAGGAAAGGAATAAATCAACATGGTAAAAACAAGCAGAGTAAGAGGATAATAAATATTTGTTCCACCTAAAGACATTGTGGTGCAATGAAAGACAGAAGGAAAAGTGCAACAAGCTGCTCGCTATACCTTGAAAGCTGAAATCTTCTCTTCCCTTTAATGTAAATTTCCAACCAGAACATGACCTTCAAAATCAGAATCTAGGAAATTTTCAAAATGGTCTTGACAAAATTTCTATGTCCTAAGTAATATTGTGAGAATATTAAAGGTTAAAAGACTTCAGACCACAGGTCAAACTTTAAGGTACACCTATTCTATCAAATATAAGACATAAAAAATCTATGTTTTATTTCCCTCTTTACCACCGTCATTTAACACTGAGCAATCTTGCATATACAGATTTTAAAAAGCAAGAAAAATAAATATCTGTCTTGAAAATTAAAGTACTGTTTGAGCATGTCTCTGTGTGTTATTAATCCCAATACAGAAATAGATATGACCAGTGTGAGTTCATACTTTGAAAAATAAAAATAATTGGCTTGGAATTAACAAAGTTACTGACATTTTAAAAGGCCATATGCAAGAGAAAAGGCACACAATTTTTGACTAAGTTGTAGGGTGAGCCCTTAACAATTATGTCCTTGCATTTACCCACATCACCATAGAAGCCAGAAGTTTTTCAAAACTAGTTAAGAAGCACTAGTTGACCTTTCCTTGTCATTCGAAGAAGCGCATCTTTATTAGCGCACCCTTTGAAAGTCGAAAAGTGCACTGAGATATGAAAACAATGCTCTCCCAAGGAGAAAGGGGGGTGCAAACCATGGATAGCTCTTCCCTTCCAGTACTCAATTCTAGAAAGTAGAAAAACATATTCAGAATTTTGACTTAAAATAACATAAAATGTTTTTAAAAGCAATATATGTCACACTTCGAAGATAAATAAAAATACTAACATTACATGCTTAAGGTCCTGAGTTCAATTTCCAGTTCCCATCCCTGCAAAATATAATATAGCATCGAAATCATCACAGCAAGGGTGCCATATCAAGGCACAAATGCCAATTAGCTTTGAGATGTATATGCAAACCTTGCTATAAATCATCATTTGGACATTTTCTAACGCAAGTTTTTCACTGATGAACTGTTACTTTGCATTTGTAACAGTGGTTGGTTTGAGAAAGTGGCAGTATGACAGAAATCTAAAAGATCACTGTTCTATGATGGGTCGTCTGCCAATAAGATATGCTATTGTGTTTTAGCAAGCCTTTTTCAGGTCTCCACAAACAATGATGCCAACAAGCACAGAAGTAGGCATTGTCTGTGTGTCTACCAATCATTACCTTTGATTGCCAGTGCTCTTCAAGGATGCTTTGTGATGCTATTTTTTCAGTCTCTTTAATAAAACTGCTAAAGCACAACATAAGAAATGAATCTCATCTCTGGCAAAAAAAAAAAGTGTTCTGAAGTATGGCATTGTATGAAAAAACAGTTGTAGAAAACTCAGGCTTACGAAGAATAGTATTTTTTTATGCCACCACCAACTGACTTTCAAAGTACAAAAGAAGTACAACTGAAGTACAAAGAACACATAGATCAAAAGGGTAGGTACTGTATCATAGATGGAATATCAGCTTATGCCACATGCAAAACTCCATTCCATAAAGACTGTAATTTTAAATGTATAAGTAAAACAATAAAGCTTCTTATAGAAAATGTGCTTTTCTTTGAGTTGATTTCAAAGTTTAAAACTTTATTTCCAGGGAGGAAAAGAAGCATCAGTGTTGAGATGAGGTGCTATGAAGGATGCAAGTAAGAACAAAGTAATGTATGTATACATATATGTGTGTGTGCGTGTTTATATATATGAACATAAAGAACCCAACATTTGTGTGCTAACTACAAACAAATTAAATTTTTAAAATATCAACCCAAAGTCAAAAAACACAAGCCAAATACTGCTGTGGGAGCTCCTTCCGCTCCTTCAGCCAATAGCCTTTTAGATACCAGCCCATTGGGGCGTGGTCTCCTTTGTTTTAAAAAGCAGTGGTAGCCGTGTGCGCTCTCTCTTGCTTCCGGCTTCCAGCTGTTAGACTTCGTTCCTGATTGTGCAGAGGGCTGTTGTCTGGGATGGTGATCTGTAAGTTTTTCCCTTTAAATAAATAACCATTTTATTAATCACAATTCCAAACTGGTGTGGGATTGTTTTATGAGTTATGCCTTCATCTGGCACCCAACGTTTGGTTTTAAACCCTCCCCCCAGCTTGGCTGCCTGCCGCCAGCTTGGCTTGGCACAAGGCCTCCCTCAGCCACCTCCCCATGTGGATTTAAACTCCACATGTCTAGGGTTCCACGGGCCCAGACAGTCTCTGCCTGCCTAGTTTGCTCTTCTCTGAGAGGTTTTTAAATCCCCCTTGCAGCGCAGTGCTTAAGCAGCGCGAGTCAGAGCACAAGTGGTTGCCTAACGCTGCAACCCCTCAGGGGGACTCTTGTCATGTGGAGGCATACGTGGCTTCCGGGTTGCTGTTCTCTATCCTTGGATTCTGGATTTCTGGTTCCATGTATGGAATTGATTTAATTACATTTACTTTGTTGAGCAACTCATATTTCCCAGTTTTTAACAAATACTAAGACAGACACTGAAACGGGACCCCATTTCTGTCATCTTTGCATTGGTTCTTCGTGACTCGGCAACAGCGCCACCTGCTGGATAATATGTAATATGGCAGTTTTCATTTCCATTGCAACTTTTACTGCTTTCTTTACTAATACAATGGATTATATCATGCGAGGTTTATATGACTATGGGGATACCTCAATTTACTGGTTACAAGGTTTCAGTTTTCTTCTCCATATTCTATCATTAAGGAAGAATATGGCACTCCTAAGAACAATACAATCTTTACAGACTAATAATGAACGGCTAGTTGAAAGAATTAAAATTATTGAAAATCAGAGGTTATCTGAACAACTCCATATCCAAGGGTTCATACTGTTGAATTTGACGTTCAGAAGTTATCACAAAGTTTTGATAAAGTAACAGACAGAATGTACCTCCAGGATGGCAATTTACATGATATCCAATAAAAGTTCAAGGAGGACATGTTGTCTTTGAAGGGAAATATTAAAACCTTGGAATTACAGGTACAGAATAGGGACCAAAAATTGATACCTTAGTGAAATCACTAGAAATATATGCAGGTCAGGAGATTCAGGCTTTACAAGAGACAATGGTAAAAAGATTTGAAATGATTGAGGAAACTATTGGAGCTGGTGAACAGAGTAAGAAGGCACAAGGACAGGATATAGCATCACCACCAGCTGTCAGAACTGGTTTACCCAAGGTTTTAGCATCATACCCTGTAATTTACTCTAACAAAGCATCAACTTCTAAAGGCTCAAAGGAAGCCAAAGAAGGTAGATGGACGCCAATAGGAATGAATGATCTAAAAGAAATTAAGCAAGTTGTCATTAATTATGGCTTGCACTCTGCATTTGTTAAGGAAATGATAAGGACTTGGGCTTCTAATGTCAGAGCTACCCCCCACAATTTCTCTCAGTTAGTGTCGACAGTATTGGATGATGGACCTTCCTTGATGTTTGGAATTTATTTCAGAGAAGAATCCAAACATATGGAACAGCAAGGAAGAGTAAACGGTATGGATGTTTCCCAAGATCAAATTCTTGGCATAGGAGCATATGCTGATCCACAAGTCCAAACTCTTTACGATGAAGAAATATTGTTCCTATGCCACAAAACAGCCTTGAGTGCTTGGGATAGGATACAGGAACCAGAAAAAAGGGTCTAATCATATACCAGGGTTAGGTAGGGACAAAGAGAACACTTTACTGACTTTTTGCAAAGATTAATTAAGGCTCTGCAAATGGGAGTAACAGACCCAGAAGCTAGACAAATAATTCTTGAATCTTTGGCTTTTGAAAATGCAAACTTAGAATGTAAAAAGATAATTGGGCCTTTAAGGTCTAGATCAGCACCTATGGATGAATGGATCTAGCATATGGTGAATCTTGGGTAGGAGAAGTGATTTCCAAAGCAATGAGGAGACATCAACTTGCCAAATGTTTTAATTGTGGTAAGTTAGGACATCTGAAAAGGGATTGCAGGCAAGGAATTTCTAGGAATAATATCTCCTCTGAGAATAACAAAAATAGGAGACCTCAGCCTTCAGGTATATGTAGGAGGTGTGGTAAAGGCTGACATTGAACCAATGAATGCAGGTCAACAACAGACAGACAAGGCAACCCAATACCATCAGGAAACCCCTTGAGGGGCCTCTCGCAGGCCTCCAAACCAAAAGTGGCCCAGTCATTCCCAACAGTGGAGAATGTGTCTCACCAAGAAAATTAAAAAATCCAAAGCCTGCTGTAAAAAACAATACAGGTCTAAATGATGGGTTAAATGTGGAGGATAAGTCAAAAAATCCAGTAGGACAGAGTAAACGTATTTTTTGGCAGACTTCTATTAATGATCAAAGACCAAAGCTAAGAGTCTGTATAAATGGCATCTAAAGAAGGCTTATTAGACATGGGTGTGGATGTAAGTATCATTACTCCAGAATTTTGGCATCCGAGTTGACCTCTTCAAGAGGTAGATGTTCAGTTTCTGGGAATTGGAACCCTATCTCGTATAAAACAAAGCACAAGATAGGTTGAATGCATAGGGCCTGAAGGGCAAATAGGAAGACTAAGGCCATATATAGCCAATATAGCAATAAATTTATGGGGCCGTGACCTGCTACAGCAATGGAATACCCAGATTAACATTTCTGTAGTTCCAGGATCTCATAATTCTGGGAAGGATATAATGAGGTATTATGGTAAAAGGTCACCAGCCATTCAGGCTGTACAAGAAAATACAGCAACTAGCAAACATTTAGAGGTACCAACAGCCTTACCTTTAAAATGGTTAACTGAGAAGCCAATATTGATCAAGCAGTGGCCTCTAGCTGAAGATAAATTACAGGCTTTGGAACAGCTGGTATGAGAGCAACTAGATGCTCACCATATTGAAGAATCAACCAGTCCTTGGAATTCTCCTGTGTTTGTTGTATAAAAGAAATCTGGTAAATGGAGAATGGTGACAGATCTAAGAGCTGTCAACAAGGAAATTCAACCTATGGGTCCTCTACAATCTGGAATTCCTTTGCCTTCTCTATTACCAAAAGGATGGCCTCTTATAGTTATTGATTTGAAAGATTGTTTTTTCACTATACCTTTACAAGAAAAGGATAGAGAAAAATTTGCCTTCACAGTGCCTACTTATAATAATTCTCAGCCTTCTAGGAGATATCATTGGACTATCCTCCCACAGGGGATGCCCAATAGTTCCACATTGTCCCAATATTTTGTAAGTCAGCCATTGGAAATAATTCGTAAGCAATTTCCTAAGTCTATAATTTACCTTTACATGGATGATATTTTGTTGTCTGATTCAAATAAAGATACTTTAGAAAGGATGTTTGAAGAAGTAAAGAAAGTCTTGCCTAAATGTGGATTACAAATTGCTCCTGAAAAGATTCAAAGTGGAGATTCTGTTAATTACCTAGGTTATAGAATAGGGTTACAGAAAATTAGAACACAAAAGGCACAAATTAAGAGAGACCGGTTACGGACTCGTAATGACTTTCAAAGATTGTTAGGAGACATTTCCAGTCTACGACCAGCTGTTGGGATAACACCAGATCTACTAGTTCATTTAAACAAAACCTTAGATGGTGATAAAGATTTGAATAGTCCCAGAGAATTAACAGCTGAAGCAGAAAAGGAACTGACAATGGTTGAGGAAAAATTACAGGAGGCACATGTGGATAGGGTGAACCCAAATCTTAGATGTATCCCAGTCATATTGCCTTCCAGAATTTCTCCTACAGAGATTTTAATGCAGAGGGAACATATTATTTTAGAATGGATATTTATACCACATAAACCAAGTAAAAAATTAAAAACTTATGTGGAAAAAGTCTCTGAATTAATTATAAAAGGTAAACTGAGACTTCGTCAACTATCAGGTATAGACCCAACAGAAATTATAGTGCCCTTTACTACTGATGAAATAAAAAAGTTAGGGGAAGACAATGAACCATGGCAAAGAGCTTGTGCTAATTTTTTGGGAGAAATTAATAGCAACTATCCCAAAAGTGATAGACTTAACCTCATAAAGAGAACTTCTTGGATTCTTCCTTAAATTGTACGTGATGCACCAATAACTGGAGCCTGTACATTTTATACTGATGCAAATAAATCAGGGAAAGCAGGTTACAAATCAGAATAATTGAGTAAGGTGGAACAAAGCCCTTATAATTCAGTCCAGAAGGCAGAATTATATGCCATTTTTATGGTGCTAAGGGATTTTAAAGAACCTCTTAATGTAGTTACGGATTCACAATATGCAGAAACAGTTATCTTGCATATTGAAACTGCTGAATTTATACCAGATGACACAGAATTGACTTCATTGTTTATCCAGGTGCAAGACATAATCAGGAATAGGCTTTGTCCTATGTACATAACACACATCCGATCCCATATGGGTCTGCCTGGTCCTCTAGCATAAGGTAACGCTGAAATTGATCAATTATTAATTGGAAGCATGTTTCAGGCCTCAGAATTTCATAAAAAACATCATGTCAATAGCAAAGGTTTAAAGAAAGAATTTTCTATTACATGGCAACAAGCTAAGGAGATTATAAAGAGATGTCCTACTTGCTCTTTCTATAATCAAACATCGTTGCCTGCAGGAAGTAACCCAAAGGGTACTCAAAGGAATGAAATCTGGCAGATGAATGTGTTCCACCTTATGGAATTTGGTAAATTAAAATATGTACACCACACCATAGACACATACTCAGGTTTTCAATGGGCAACTGCCCTGAGCTCAGAAAAGGCTGATTCGGTAATCACACATTTATTGGAAGTTATAGCCATCATGGGTATACCTGCACAAATAAAGACAGACAATGGCCCAGCATATGTATCTAAGAAAATGAAATGCTTTTTTGCTTATTATAACATAAAGCACATTACAGGAATACCAAATAATCCTACAGGTCAGGCAGTTATAGAAAGGTCAAATCGTATAATAAAGGATATGCTGAACAAACAGAGAGGGACAGAAAATACCCGCAGAAATAAATTACATAATGCTTTGTTAACCTTGAATTTTCTTAATGCTAATGAGAAAGGAACAACAGCAGCAGAGAGGCATTGGATAATGGAAAAAACTTCTGAATTGAATCAACCAGTATATTTCAAGGATGTGCTGACCTCACAATGGAAACCAGGAGATGTACTACGTTGGGAAAGGGGTTTTGCTCTTGTTTCCACAGGAGATGAAAAATTATGGATACCATCAAAATTAATAAAGATTCGCTTTGAAAAGGAGAAACCTAGTGAAACAGAGAAATGACAGCACATTCACACTGGTGATAACCATACAGGTGGTAAGAAAAGCATTTAGGATGGGGGCAGGGTCCTGTTCTTGTCTTTGCAGAAAAATACTCATCTTCAAAAACTCGAGAAACCCGGATGTTTGAATGATGACAGGTAGAAAAATAACTATCCAACAAGGATCATCAAGAAAATCAAATATGGTTTGCGTACAAATGATACAATGTATACATTTATATACGTATATGTATGTATATGTTTATGCTAATATATAGAGCTGGTTTTAGAGTTGGACAATGGCTCTGTCCTTCTTTAAATCCAAGCATGTTGTTAAAAGAAAAAACCCAGAGTTTCTATCTCATCTCATGTCAAGAACCGTTTCATATGGGACAGAAAGAAAAAAGTATTTAGAAAATATCTTTGCTTTTCTTCATATCTATTTTTGTCTTTATCATACCTTTCATTGAATATATATGTCTGTATATATCTATATAAGTAATGCTTAAGTATTCCACAATGAACAATGAATTTTCCTGCAGTAATCTTTGAAGTTTCCAGGAAGAAGATGGGGCCCCATTACTCCACCTGGTTGATATGACGTCATGACACTGATAGTGCTACTACAAGACCTGTTTTTGGTACCAGCTGCACAAGATGGTTCCAACTTGGTTAGCTGAAATGGTGCATCTTTTACAATGTTTTGGCCAGACATCCACAAAATACTCAGAGACTATTTGCATTCTTACCAGACATTAATCTTGAAATGTAACCATCATTTTACTTTCACAGGATCCCCTAGAAAGAACGTCGCCCCCATAACAGCTAGAAGACGACGTCCTCTCTCCCAACATAGTTTGTCCTCAGGCTTAGGGAAATCATTTTAGGGGTTGATTATAATTGGTATATGGTTGAGGGTTGGGGAGGAATTTTATAAGCTCAGGGACCTTTTTGAAAAAGAAAGAAGAGGGAAAATTGAATGATGGGATAATAGATTGGTATTTGTGAGTTATTGTTTACAGACAATTACATTGCTATACATTCTTGTATATTGATACAAAGTTAAATTATATTGAATATTGTATGCATGCATGCTTCTACCTCTGTTTAAAACATTTTTATGTATTGATACACATATATATATATATTTACCACATTGCAGTGTACATTTCTGCCTGTGATCAAGATACTTGTACATTGTTTACATTTGGAGGTCATTGTCCTCATTTATTGCACAGTGTTTATTGTCTTAGTCTTTAAGTTAGATAGGTATTAAGAACTATAGATCAATAGTCATGTATGTTTGTCATACTTATAGTTAGACTAATCAGGTTCTTTAGATACATAGAGATTATATTCTGGATAGATAGATAATCTTCAGCCACTTCAAGGATCTGTGGAACATGGCATTTAAATAACTTAGGATTTTGTTGACATGAGACATAATTGCTCCTGGAAGCACTGATCTATTCCCGAGAGAATGTGGAGCACCAAAGACACTCCACTTGGAGCCTGTTTTCTTCTTGGCAAAAACTGGCCTTTGGGCAAAGAAATGCCCATGCCTCAACCACTGACAAGATATAGTATCCAGAAATGGATAAACAGGACTGTCAAATCTTGCCAAGATAGGGTAAGACAGTTTTGAAACATTTCTTGCCTTTGAAAATGGTCTGTCAGTTATTCTAGGCCATAGCCAAAGTTGGTTGCTTCAACGTTGCAAAATGAGACTTTGGGTGATTGCTCAGATAGCTAATTGTCTCTGTCATATATTGCTCACTTTGGAAGCTACTTGATTGTACTTCCTGCCTGCTCAAGTAATATTATCTCCCTTCTCAGGCCATCAATAGGGCTAAAGATAATCATAGTTACCGTCCTCTTATGATCTAACCAAGCCATCTCCAATACAAGATTTAGACTCCTTAGGATAGAATGTTTATTAAAACATTTAGCATATGTTCCTTGCTTAATATTGTTTATGCTGATTGTAATTCTAATCTTATACTTGCTATCTGTTCCTAATGTATATTGTTTTATATTGGGTTTGGAACTCTCTTACTTAAATAAAAGGGGGAGGTGCTGCGGGAGCTACTTCTGCTACTTCAGCCAATAGCCTTTAAGATACCAGCCCATTGGGGCATGGTCTCTTTAGTTTTAAAAATCAGCTGTAGCCATGTGCTCGCACTCTTGCTTCCGGCTTCCGGCTGTTAGACTTCGTTCCTGATCATGCAGAAGGCTGTTGACTAGGATGGTGATCTGTAAGTTTTTCCTTTAAATAAATAACAATTTTATTAATCACAATTCCAAACTGGTATGGGATTGTTTTATGAGTTATGCCTTCAAAATAAAAATTACATATTGGACTACACTAAATTTCAAAACTTATTTTCATGAAAAAAATAATAGTAGAAAAACTCACAGGCTAAGAGAAAATAGTTGTAACACATAATCCAAAGGAAGGCTGTAAACACAAGTCACAGCTAGATAAACAATAAAATGTATACATCCGTTAGCCAAAAGAGATCCTCAATAGCAGTCACAGAGACACTATTTATATTTGATAGAAACTAAGTACATATTCCCTCACCCCCCACAAAAAAATCATTAAAGAAATCAATTTGGTTTGCTTTTAGGGAGGAACCAACTATAGATATAAAAATGAACATATCATACCCATCTGCTATAATGGCAATGAATATCATGAACACAGCATGAGGAAGCTTGACACAGAGAATGCATTCTACATGACATTTACTAAAACGTTAAAGGGTGGGCAAAATACCTACAGAAAAAGAAACCAACACATGCAACTGCAGCAGGTGAATAGCTGGATCCAGAGGTGAAGAGGTAACGCCGTTTCTTACTGCTTGGGTAGAAGTGGCTTTACAACAGTTTCATTTTGAGATTTAACTAATTGTACTTCTCTGCATGTATACCTTCTGCATGGCTATATATCATTTATTCTTTTCTTTTCTGTGGGGCAAGACACAGTATTTTATTCAATAAAAGAAAAATAAATCAAAATAGTAACATTAAAAATATACCATTAATATACTCAATTCTGATTATTTTATCAAAATAAAGTAAAATAAATGGCATTGTAATTATGTTGTTGTTAAGTTTGCAAGTTTGTTCTTTAGAATTAAGACCAAACACATTACAGACAAGTAAAGTAAGAGACTAAATGATCTGCTCTGAATGGAAACGTCAGTTGCGGGGCTGATTTTCAGGGTCCAGGAACAACTCTAGGAAGCCTACTACTATTCCTGTTGTTATATAATTGCTTTGCATTTAAAAATAATAATTATTATTATTTGGGCTCTCCAGTAGTGATTACCTCCCCAAAGAACATGCCTCTCACAAAGGATCCCCTTCATCCCTCTCCAGAAGAGAAGATGAAACATACAAAGTGCCTGGTGCTGAGCTCCCATTCCTACTTCATGGATGTGAAACACTAACGACGCTACAAAATCACCATGCTCTTTAGCCATGCACAAAGAGTTTTGTGTGTTGGCTGCCTGGTTGTCCTCTTGCCAGCCTAGAGGCTGAAAAGCAAAGCTGACAGGAGGAGGAGGGTCCTTCAGAACTAAGCAGCACTAACAGCATCCCGGTTCAAAGTGAGTGGGGACCATCCCAATAGACATAGTTTTGGATAATAAATAAATAAATTATTTGGTTCACATTTTCACCAAGAAATTATTTACTGGAATAGAAATATCAACCTCTCTCTGTCACCAAAAGATATATGGGCTTGGAAGGGTCCATTGTTGGCAGCGTGCTCCTAAAGAGGCTCTGGCCTCTCCCATTTCTGGAAGTCCTCCCAAGGGCACCCATTTCCAGAGGTCTTGAGGCTGAGAGCACTACGATGTTAAACCCTGGCCTCTAGAGCAGTGAACATAAAGGTTTGGAGTTAGACACAGGTGAGTTGGAGCCTATCTTTATCAGCATTTAACTGATGTGGGTCTTCATTTTACATCTGTAACACAAAAATTGAAGTTTAACTGCCTCGCAAAGCCGAGATGAACAGTGATCTAGCTCTTGACATTGAACTGAGTGACAAGTAAATACTCTTGATATCATTTGTTTGTTTGTTGTTTCTGTTTTGTTTTGTTTAGCACCCGTGAGATAACTGTATCCCACCACAGGGTGTGCACGGGTGAAGGTAAAGAGGTGAAAGTCAGTGAGGACAGAGGTTTAAGGTCTCCCAAAAGGATAAGGAGTCCCTAAAGCAATAGGAGCCAACAGACAAAATCCTTGAAAGAGAGAAGAAAACAGAAAACTTTGTTGACTGCACTGAGCAAAGAAACAAAGATGACTAAGGTAGCAGATCACCAAGCAGCATGCAACAGACACCATGGCAGAAGATAATATTCTCAGACTTGCACTAGTTCAAGCCCATGTGGAAAAGGTAGGATGCTAAGGGACAGGCATGGAACCAGGCCCAGCATGGGGTTGGGAGTTCCCATGTAGCTTCTTAGAAAGCTCTTAGTTCTCAGTTCCTTGCCTGATTAAACTGAGCACATCACTAAGCTTCCAAGACCCAGAATGCCCTAACACTTGAAATGCCATTTAGGACAGAAAGACAAAAGCTCTATCCTATCGTGAAGCAAGTAAGTAGATCAGAGTCAGATTAAGCTGATGGATAAAAGTGCAAGCTTGTGCAAAAAGGCACTTATCTTTTAGCTAATGAGTGTGATCTATAATCTCCTTAAGCTTGTCACTTGAAGACTGTTTAGTGAACACGTTATTTCCAAATCTAAAAAATGGTAGGTAAGATGCTCCTCTATACCCACATAGAGGAGAAATCTGGCTGGAACTCACCCAACCACAAACTGAGAAAGGCTATTAATGCCGCAAATGAAAGCTACAGAAGTCTATGAAGTCTACTCAAAGGCAAGTCAATTGCTAAGCAACAGCAATCATTCCACATGATGCAGGAACATTACTTAGATTAAAAAAAAAAAAAAAAAAAAACTTGGGCTCAAGTACTAGAGAATAGCCATATTAGTTATGCAATATTTTGTGCATAATCAAAAATCTCATTAAAACTATAATAAGCAGTTTTATGCATAATGAAAGCAAAAATATCTAAAAAGCCATTGCCATTGGATATCGTAGTGTTTGGCTTGAAGAGCTCAAGTTTTGAATGTTGAATAGAATTTTTTGCCCTTAGAGTAATGTTTAAATTAATATATAAACTATTTTAAGTTATAAACTTCTCATTCCTCAAGAACATGGATATCCAGAAAATGGTGAAGCACCCAGTTACTTGGATGAGTGGAGGTTAAATGTTCTGTGTTGTTATTTTCCAGACAAATACTACTACAACTTCTTCTCTAGATGTTTTCTGAGAATCTTTTTACCACTGCAAACACTATGACTTCTGATAATTTGAGGGTTACATGAAAAAAATATTATCTGCTACGACTGGAAAAAATAACAACTAGATTGCGAACAAGCCTGTGTTCATTTTACTGTGTTTCAAATGATGTAGCCGGGCTGTAACAAGCAAGCAGTGGACAGGCTTGGTTCTGCTGGATTTAGATTAACCTTTACAGGCAAGGCAGAATTAGATTATGAAAATAAATTGGAAATGGCATCTCCTTAGACTGACTTTGTACTCTGCATTTTCTTAAGCTTTTATGTGACTTTAAATATTAGTTCAGGGCTCTGTTTGCATTTATAGAATGTTTTTCTGAAAATAGATAAGCACCAGGTCTTCAGAAAAAACCTTCTGCCTACTGAAGACAAAAAAAAAAAAAAAGGAAGGAAGGAAGAAAGAAAAGAAAAGAAAACAACTCGTTTCTGAATGGCTAATGTTTCAGATATGAGCTCAGATACCAGATGGTAAAAGAGGGGGAAAGAATTCAAGTTGTTTCATTGTTCAATGATAAGGATTTTTCCATCTGCTGGTTCAATATTAACTTGGTTTACGTTCACTTAGAGCCAATACAATTAAAACTCTATTTGAAGTGAAATGTTTCAGAAGGGAAAAAAGTGCACTAGAAACCTGAGAAAGCCTGCCCTGGGTTATTCACTGCCCTTCAGTAGGCAGGCTTTTATATGTATACAATGTGCAGATATGACAAACCTAAGGTGTCACATACCCTTTGAAAAATCCTAGTCGCATGCCTTAATAAATTCTAAAGAAGACGATTTTTTGTGATTGAAAAGGCAGTGGACATTTGCTGGAACTTAGAGTTGGGGTGAGATAAAGCATATCTAGCGTCATGAGTGAGATGACGAAACAGAAGGAACTAGAAGACTGGAGAGGTAGCGACAGTGACAGCAAACAGTAGGAAGGTAAGTGTTGAAGGCTGAGCCACCGAGTGCAGAGGGCGCATGATGGGAGAAAAGCACAGCGGTTTCATCCTAGAAGTCTCGCAGCAGAGAACGGATAGAGCAAATGAGCCCAAAGGGGAAACAATTCCCAGTAAGAAGGCAGAGGAAGGCTCCAAAAAGGAGCTCTCACTGAACTGAACTCCCAAGATCCAGAGTGGAAGGAGTGAGAGTATGAGCAAGGAATTCAAGACCATGAGGGGGTCATCCACTGAGACAGTTTGCTTGAGCTAATGGTAGCTTACCAGCTCCAACTGGACTGGGAGTGAATGAGCATGGGAACAGTCAAGCCCCCCTGAAGGGGTTGACAGCTGGGGCAGACTGAGGGGCCACTGATAGTGACCCTGGATGTGTCTCTACTTGCATATACTGGCTTTATGGGATCCTTTTCTCTTTGGACGTAAACTTTGCTCAACCTAGACATAGTAGGGAGGGCATGGGTGCATGGCATTCCCTTAGGGTTGGAGGGGTGGGGGGAGGGTCTGTGGAGGGAGAGGGAGGGGACTGGGAGGAGAGGAGGGAGTAGGAATTTAGATTTTTTAAGTAATAAAAAAAAGGAAAAAAATTATCTCAGGGCCTGTACCTTGAGGCCTATAGGACAGAGAAAAGCCTGGCTCGAGTTTGAGGGAATCAAGTGAGGATGAGACAGCAAAATCTAGGTAGATACGCCAGAGGGAGGGCTTGGCTGTCTTTCATTGGCTGGAGGTACCCCCACATCATGACCAGTCTTATGCTTACCCAGTGCAGGTACCTACAATTCCTGTGGGTTAATTGCAACAACAAATGATTCTTATAAGGAGTCTAGAAGACACCATTTCACAGCACTTCACCCAATCACCTTCTGGTTCTTATAATTATGTCCTTCTTCTGCAATGTTACCTGATCCTTAGAGGGGGATAGTACATATGTCTTGTTGAGGCTTGATCTCCCAAGAGTCACTTTTCAACATTTTGGACAGCTATTAGTCACTGAATTAGACAGCCTTCTAAATCTCTATGTTTAAACCTATAGATAAAAGCTACTCTCTGCTTTATTCATTATCCTTATGTTGTAATGAGGGGCTCGGGCTGCGTTCCCGGCACCGGGCCCCTTGTGCCACCCGGCTCCCAGTGTGTACCCGAAATAATTACACAGAAACTGTATTCATTTAAATACTGCCTGGCCCATTAGCTCTAGCCTCTTATTGGCTAACTCTCACATATTTTTTAACCCATTTCTAATCATCTGTGTGTCACCACGAGTCGTGGCTTACCGGCATGATCTAACCAGTGTCCATCTTGTGCTGGAGAAGCATGGCGTCTGCTACACTGCCTTCTCTCTTACAGCATTCCGTTCTGTCTACTCCGCCCACCTAAGGGCTGCCCTATCAAAAGGCCAAGGCAGTTTTCTTTATTTAACCAATGAGGGCAATATACAAACAGAAGACCCTCCTACACCATCCTTATGATCTTGTGTTGATTTCAATGGAGTTACTCTTTCCCCAGTTGGCCCATACTGAGATTGTGGCCAGACAAGCTGCCAGAGTCTCCAGACAGGTTTCCTACTGGAGTTTTCTGGCAGACTGGACTGCTGCCTGGATTGGTGAGTCAGCAGTCCTGGTACATTGAACCACAATGTCCCTCCTGCTGTGTAAGGGGATGGATACTAACTACTCTAGTGCATGCGAGTCCACAGGCAGAGTCTGGAGCCTGGAACTACATGATCCAGCCTGGCACTGAGGTAAATCAAAAGCTATGATCTGTGGGGTCAGGCAGGGCACCAGAATTATTAGAATGTGTATTTTCTTATTCTGCTTTTTACCCAGGCATAACTCTAACCTGGTTTCCTCGACTCCTATAAAGGAGTTTTTCACATTGATATTGTTCAAATTGATCTTTTGATGCAGTGACATGAACTAGATGCTCCTATCTTACCATTCTCAATGGTTCTATTTAAATGATACTGTGGAAATAAACATTTTTATAAATATCTTAGCAATTATAAATTTAATTCTTATAAAACATGACAGTATGATAGATGGGAAGACTCCATCCTCCAAACCTGCAGCGTTGTGGTCTCTACTTTCTTCTTTGTCCTTTTACCACAGGAGAAGTGATTCTAAGGAGAGAAAGATCACTACTGGGCTTGGTGGTGTGCTCCCTTGAAATACAGCAAGAAAACAGTGAAGCTTCTATTATTCATTATTTTCCATCACTTTTAAATATTGCAATATTTTCATGTTTTATGACAAACTGGCCTATCAATACATGAGTATAATCATGAGACCATGATATTAAATACCTAGGATACTTAATTCTTCCTACCAAGTATCAATAACAGAATTATTGGTTTAATTTTTGTCTTGTAATATATTTTTGTTTATAAATGCCAATTATTTTCTAAAATATTAAACTATAGTTTTTATCATATAATCTGACTTGAAATATCACTTAGACACAAAATATACAATGATTTAAGCAAATATATACTTGTTGAATGATTGATGGAAAAATAAATGGAAAACTTACAGGCTAAATGAGCTCTAAGTAAATTGTCATTTTCCAAGTGCTTTCTACTGAGTACTAGTACTTGGGAAGCTTCATGAAAAAAAAAAAGGATAAGTTCAATTAGCTAATTTGCAAGCCTGTATATGGTACTACAGGAGCCTTTGATTTACAGCAGAGACTGGGATATAAAGAAAATGTTACAAGGTAAAAAATATCTTTATAGTTGTTTTTTCCAACATTTGCCATTTCCATAATTTACCCTCCACAACACTATTTCCTCATTCATAATATCCATATACAGGAAATATCATCCTCATAATGCAGTTGGTATAATTCTATTCTATGATGACTTACTTTGAAAACTCGAGGCATACTGTGTATATTAGTACTGCTTGTATAGAGGGCAGTGCACCTTTGTACAAGTAGAACTGCATTTGCAATATCTCTAGTGATGACTTAAGCTGTGGACACAGCAATGATTCTTATGATATCCTGCTAATAGTTCAGGCTGAATTTCATAAGCACATTATTCTACTGAATATATTTTTATACCAAATATTTAGATAATTTATATATACAAATTCTACCTGATTTGGAAGGCTGTCATTTTTATTTTTAAAAGGAACAAAAAAGAAAGGAACTAGTTAATGAAACTTCTTCTGTGTATCAAATTTTATTCTAGAAATTTGAATATTTAAGTCTCTCAACAATTGTATTGTCTGGGTGTCATTGTTCCTTTTAGGGAAGAGCCTAGTCAGAAACGCACAGACTAGTAATTGACAAGCCCAAAATGACTGTTCAAGTTACCATACACACTTTGAGAATATTCTACAATTATCCTAGGACAATTTTTACATCTTAACTTATTCACTTCCTTACTAGTAGACAGAGAAATGGTTTGAACCCATATTTCCCCCAAGCTATCCCCTTCTATTATATCTTGCTGAATGGGATAAGAATAGAATTTGAAGACTGCCTGAGAAATAGTGCATGAACATAAGAAAGAACTTAATAGACCTGCTTTTAAAATGTCTTAAACATAATTCATAGAAAGGAAGAAAGGGTGATCAAAACACTAAAGAAATTATATCATTTACCAAAGATCTGCTTTTAAAACTTCCCAACAGGATGCCAGACATATCCTACTTGCGGTATAATATTTTACCATATATAAAGAAGACACCAAGTAAGAAAAACCTACAAAAAAATCCAGAAAACAGCAACTGAAATTATCTTAAATTGTTATAATATAGAACTAATGGGGAAAAATAATAAATGAAGCAGGATGATTTAGTGTAAAGGTGGAAATCAAATAAGATAACTTTAAAACTGTTTTTAGGTGAGTCAGAGAAGAAAGCATCTTCAGATCTAGGGAGAGGCAGGCAAAACAACAAATTGTGATGATTCGCAAATGCGTAAAAGTCACAATGGTGAAGACTATTAAATACCCAGGACATACCCAGTGTCTTGGGAACATACCCAAGATGCTCAGGAAGGTCGCCTACAATATCTCATTTGAGCACGGCTTTCCTGGAAGGCACAGCGATAGAAACAATGACAAGCGCTGTGATGGGTTGCTGAGTTCCTGTTGTGTCATAATGTGAGCCAGCAGCCATTCGGCACTCCCCTTTTACTGTAGTGTAAAGTACAAATCCCTCATGATGTCATGAGCATCTTTAGTGGGGTCTCCACACACCCTGTCAGCATGGTCACTTGCTGTTTCCGCAGCACATCCAACACCCCTCCCCAACCCACAAAGCCCTTCCCTGGATCTGTGCTTTCTCATGCTGCTTCCTCCTGCAGGGTAAGTTCCCTTTCTCCCAACCACTCAGCCTCATTCTGTATCTTCCTTCCCATTCCCTCCTGAAAACCATTTTCATCTTTAAAGGTACAACACAAATGTCTTTTTGCTGCTGTTTTAACAGCAAATCTCTCCTGTCTGTCTCTAGTCCCAAGTGACAATTTTAGCTGCTTCTTTTTATGCTCAAAGTACATTTTTCCACCTTTATTGTGTCACATATCACATTATTTTTTAACTTACTTTTCTAGTGCCCTGAGTATACTGTGAGCTCTCAGGAGGCACAAAGGGAGGATGAAAAAAGGCGACAAGGAATGGCGTCCAGTTAGGCTTCCGCTTTTTGCTGCTCAGTTGCTTAACACATAGGAGCTTCCAAATTTTTTTTTTATTGAGTCAGTGAAGCAATTAATTACCTGTGGAGTGCAAAGAAATATTCAACATTCAAATCGTTGCTGTGGAAACCATATCTAGGGATTTCTATTGGTCTTCATATTCAATTGATTTAGACTTGTTTTCCAAGTTTCTTCTGAAAGCATTTTTACCTTCAAACGATGAAATCGATAATGTATGTTTAAATGCTCTGCAGCCAACATGTGTGTCTGATCTATTCTATCAAAACCACCAAAATACCCAGGGCTCTAGGGATAATACTAGTGATGCTCATATCTATCTATCTATACTTTTTAAAAAGGCTTTCTAGAAAGTATAAATGTTCTCATCAAATCAGATGCAGAAGAAGCTTCTGGGAGGCACAAAGGTATCTAGATCCCTCTCCAGCTCTATTTATATATGAAGATAGAGAGCAGAGTTTTCCACGAGGAAAATGCTGCGGAAAAATGTTCCATTATTAACATAAACATAAAGCAATATCACACTTCTTAAACACTGCTAGTCTCTGGTTGCTGTTTGGGAGATGTTTGCCTTTGATGTAAAGTTAATTTGTTTCTCTACATTTGCAACTTGTGTTAAACCATTTGTATTTTGAAGAAAATGGATAAATTAACTAAATACCAGACTGAATATTTAAAGTGTTTATGCTTCTTGAGACAATATAGTTTCAAAGTATTTCTTTAATGTAAACATTTATATTTCTAATTAGATTCCTTCTAGATTGAATTATCTAAATTGAACACTTCAAAAAGCAAGGTGAAATTACACATTTATGCATTTTAATGAATTTGAGTCCTTTTGATTTAATGTAAATCGACTTTTCAAAAACCCAAAAAGAACTAGGAAAAAATAATAATATGAGGTTTTAAGGTAACCAAATTCTGTTCTACACCGAAAAGGTGCTTTGGTGTAAGAACCTTCTGAAAGGCTTCGTAGGTCAGAAGTTCAGCCTTCAGCTTGACAAGGTGAGGCTGTGGCAAGGGGGTACTGTGCTGTGGTTTGTACTTGGAGGAACTTGAACAGTGGGGGGTGGAGCTGCGCTGTGTGTTGGTTTGTGCTCAAAAGAGCTTGCATGTTGGCTTTCTGAGGTCTTTCTGCGAAGTTTGCCTGAAGTCCTAACTTCCTACAGAAGAGAGATTTGAAAGGCTTCCTAGTATCTGGGAAGACGTTTTACTCATTAGCTGATTGGACTGCACACACAAAGAGAGCTAGTTATTAGTTATTCATCTGGAAAATCTGGGCTCTCTCAAAGGAAACTAAATGAAGATCTTAGCAAAACAAATTGTATTTGTGCAATCTAAATTTGCAAAAATGAATTTTATGAAAATCATAAATATATTTTTCTACAGTAATCTTTAAAAAACAGAGTGGTGATAGGATGTCATATTTAGCTGGTAAACATATGAAAATTATTAGGTTGTTAATACTAGCTTATTTTTAAAAATTACAAACCCAAAAGTTCAAACAGGTTGACTATGACACGAGTTTAATCTCTCCTGTTAAAACACCTTTGAATCCCAACACCTTGTGTTATTACAGGAGTTTCCATATGCTCTCAGATGGCCTTGGTCACTTTTTACCTCATCGATTTTCTGTGTCCTCCACAGTTTACTTTCAGCAACCTTCATCCTCAAAAATAGACTTTGAGACAGTGTTCTTTGTTGTTCTTATTGTGGTTGTTGTTGTAAAGCACTATCATTTCTGTCAGACTTCAAACCCAAATACTTGACTTCCAATAAATCCTGAAAAAAAAACAATGCCTGTCAGAAACCACCATGCACAGAACACTGGTTCCTCGGCATTCACTCACCCAAGTTTCCCCAACCGGCATTCACTCACCCAAGTTTCCCCAACCAGTTAAATTTTATTCCAATGATCTTAATTTGAATGTCATCTCTGCCACTTGCTGTCTGTGTGACCTTGAGAATATTTATTAAGCTTTTAAAAGTGTAGTTCTCTTGAATTTGATTTTTAGGAAAATAAATAGCAGATAGTAGCCACTGCATTAGGAAATGCAACTAAAGTGTATTTCACTTCTTCTTATGTCTTGGTCCAAAGGTCCAGCATGCTGGTATTACTACGTTTCAGTTTTACAAATATAGAAAATGATGGGAAAAATAACAAATGAAACTGATATGAAACTCAAAAAGCAACTACTTTATGTATAATTTTCTCAGGATGTGAAAATAGTATTCATCAATTACATATGAAAATGCTCCAGAAACATTTCTATCAATGGAAAATAATTCTTTCTTCATGAATTTTCAAGTTCTTTGAAGTTTTTTATGCCTTAAATTAAATCAACATGAATCAAAACCTCTGTTCTTGCCCTGCCTATCAGAAAAGGTCAATGCATTTAGACACAGTACAGTGGAAATGAAGAGCACACACTATCATGACTTGTAAATACTGTTTAATTTTATCTCCCTAACAGGAAAAAGAAATATTCAATTTACTGTTCATTTGTAAGAGTCTTTGAGGTAGATGCTGAACTGGAGCCTAGAATAGAAGAAAGAAGGTACCTTATGGGGTGGAGGCAGTGTACAACAGTATTCCTCTGTGGGGCTGTGAGAGGTGCTAAGAGAAGGCTCTAGAACAAGAGCCAGGACTTGATCATAATCTAAGAAGTAGAAGACAGAAGGTATAAAAATGTATATTTAATGTTCTCTTATTTCCTTGATTATAAGATGTATGGTGCATCACATTTTGATACCTCTGAAGTTGGAATGAATCTTAGATTCATTGGTTTGCTGCAATTGCTGCTGGCCAAGTGGTTATTTTGCTGTGATTATCACTGCCTCAATAAATACTGACATTATCATCACTTCTGCTGAACTTCAAATATTTTTCATATACAACTATTAAGTTTAATTGCCACTTGTGTTGTCTTTTAAAGGATTGCCCTGTGATTCAGCGTTGAGGCAGAAGTGATTATACATGTGGAAATATACATAAATGGACAGCTGAGGAGGAAATTTGATTTCAGTGAAACAAATGTTTATCATTTCAAGAATGATGACAGCCACATATTTTCTTATAAAACATCCATTTGTTTTACAGAATCTAAGGAAGGAAAGGATCTAGAAGCAGAACAAGCCATGCTAGAATCTGTTATTTGATGCTCCAAGCTCAATGTGACCCTCCACACTTCTGTTCCAAATGCCTCTCCTAAGTGTGTAGAAGTTCACTGAGTTGTGTAGACTTCTGGTTAATTTTAGTTAATAAAATGGTTCATTTTGTGTGTGATGCTTCTATTTGTTTGATTTATATAATAAATTTATATTTGGAAAAAATTCTTTTGAGAACAAAACAAAGTACACAAAAGACTTACCTATCACATTCAAACAGGAACTGAAAACAAGAAACTACGAAATTCCCAGAAACTACTAAATTCCCAGAGACTATATGAATATTTATCTGGCTAATCCATGTGTAATATAGATCTATCATTAAGGCATTGCATCACAATTTAATAGTATTTATTTTTCCCACTATAACAAAGTCCAATGGCATACCTCCTGGCCAGTGGTGTTATAAATGTGATAGACTATGAGCAAATGATAATAAAATATTGAAATGATAAAAGACATCAAAAATGATGTTATGGGTATGATAGTATGGTAGAAATAAATAATGTTTTCATAAATAATCAAAGAGATATAGACCTTGACTCTCTTGGATTTAAGAATAAAGAAAATATTTGGAAGCAGCAGATTAGGATGCTTTTCTTTTTATGTATTATATAACCTTAAACAAAGTATTGAATCTTAGAGCCAGTTTTCTGCTCTATAAAACAGATTTGATAATGTTTATATCAAAGATGTGTAATGTTTTAAAAAGCAGCACAAACAGTCCACCAAGCCCTCGGTTTGATAAATGATCATTAAAATTCCAATGCTTTTGCTTTTCTCAAAGAAAGCACTCCGCTTGAACAAAGGCTTGAATCATTGACACGGAGCATGAGGTATTAACATTCCAATCTTGAGACATGAAACGCCAGGATTTAACACTTTTAAATTGGACAGGGAGTAGTTCATTTGAATAGTATTATCATTTGGTGTGGTGTCTCTTTTCTAATGTGCCTAATCTCAAATATTTTCCTGAATATAATTCTTGTCTTGGAAGACCATTAGCTGAGAAACAGACACTTTTCCCTGCTGCTTTCTCTAAAGAAAGGAACTCTGAAGTAGCCTGGGGAAGAGATGTCCTCTGTCAGAAGTGATAAATGGGGGTGGGATGGATATTTTAATTCTCATCACAAATTAGAACTTAGGGAAGTGTTTGGGGTCAAATATTGAGCTAAGAAAAGACTAACTTTTATACAATTGAAATGGGGGAACTAGACTCCAGGAACATTTTGCTTGGCCATTTCAGTCTTTGCTTAATCTCAATCATCATTAAAATACTAACCACACAAAAGCTATCATGTAAGAACATGTAAAACGTTGCAACAATATAATAAACTGGGTACCTTAAAGAACATGAAATCATAAAGTCTCAATAATGTTATGACTGTCCATATGAATTACCAAAGTCTTCGTAGGTTCACGTAATGGGAAGAGGCTTATGAAGCCTATATGTAGACAGACACTATAGCTCTCTGAGGGCTATGAGAAGACACTGCCACCATGGCCTGCCCCTTGCCTTCCTCCTCTAGCCTTTCCATCAGGACTCTTACAACCAATGGTGGGTATTGGAGGATGTGCTTCACCTTGGCTTAGTTACTTGTCTTGTGGCTGTAACTGCATGATTGACAAAATCAGCTTCATGAAGGCATCTTTCTTTTGGCTCACAGCTTTAGGATATAGATAATTATGACAGAGGGGCATGGCAGCAGGAGCGTAAGGAAGCTGGTCACAATGCATCCACAGTCAGAAGCAGAAAAAGATGAGTGTTGGGGCTCAGCTCACTTTTTCCTCTTTAAACAGTCGAGAACCCTAGCCCATGGAAAGGAGTTGCCTACCCCTCCTCAAGGAACACAGTCTAGACAATCCCACAGAGGCTTGTTTCCTTGGTTGGTGATACTAGACATCATCAAGGTAGCAACCAATGTGAAGCATCACCCTGCTCTTTACTCACTAAGAATACAATAGAGTGAGAGTTGATACTTTTGTTCTACTTAGAATCACTAAAACTTTGAGGAAATTTTATATTTGGAAAACTAAATGGAAATAAACACAAGATCATAGAAATATAAGAAGCAATATCTTCTTATTTAGTTTTACAGACATGTATTGACATATCTATTATGGGCTACACTTTCTGTAAGAGCTAAGAGCCTACTGGGAGAAGCAGACAGATGAGCACGTTTTTAAGACCTAATACAGGTAGTGCTAAAGCAGTTGTACTCTTCAAAAAATATGATTTCAAGATGGTCTGGCCTTACCTTACACTATTTTCTAACTTGAAACCTACATTTTCCATCCAAAGATCTACAATGTTTCTAGGGTACTTGCCAGATTTCATCATGTTCTGAATTCCTACACACCTCCACATTCTATGCATCACTTCATGTCAAACCAACAATCCCACCCCTAGACACTTGTTTCTACACAGTCAAAATTAAAGCTGTTTCTAGTCCAGTTCTTTCTCTGTGTCATGAACAAATGAACAGATCTCACAGCAAGGAAATAAAGCACAGACCAAGATCTGAATTCCGGTCAATTACTTAACAGTATGGCCTATCAAAAAATGTCTTACTTCTATGAGCCTCATTTTTTCCTTAATCCAAACTATTGTTTTCTTCATTCAAATTATAATCAATAACAGGTTAGTTTTTCCAAGCCAGTGGTTCTCAACCTTCCTAATGCTGCACCCCTTTAATATAACTCCTCATGTTGTGGTGACCCCCAACCATAAAATTATTTCATTTCTACTTCATAACTTCAATTTTTGCTACTTTTATAAATTGTGATGCAAATATCTGATGTGTAGGGTATCTGCTATGAAACCCCCAAAGGGGTCGTGACCCACAGGTTAAGAAACACTGTTCTAAGTTATTACATTTATTCTGTCATTCTACTATTAAAAGTCCTCTAGAACTTTATACAGACTAACAAATAAAGTACAACTGAATAGCAAAGACCTCGAAACTATATCCCAAATTAACTGACATCTTGTCAACATCTTTGACCATGATGTCCTGCTAATACCTTTCATGCTGTTCCTTAGTAGAACCTCACAAATCTGAATTTTTGTTCATAATAGCGCATCCATCCTTATAAAGATTTTTTTAATTTTATGGTATGCTAGACTTGATTCAAACAGATCAGCTTAGCAATATTTTTAAATATTTGGGATTCTGTAAGCTTCCGGGTAGATCACTGGTATCTTGACATTTACAGGGCAGAATATTTACATCAGGGAAAATGAAAAAAAAAAAAAAACCTAAATATCAGGAATGGACAAAATAAGGGGTGAGAGTAGGTTAAAAAAAACTAAGTGGGAGCAGAGAACCATCACATATTAACAGGCCCTCCTCTCTGTATCATGCACTCTGATCTGCCCCCTAGTTTTTAATCTCAAGCTAAGTTTCAGCTTCATAAAGCCTGGAAAGCAAATTTGTAATCTCCTAATGTCTGTTAGTCTGTACAGACTTCATCTTTGTCCTTAATGACCCACTAATTCTGTAAAAGAGTCTTTAATGTGCAGCATGAGAACCATAGATTGTGGCTCGGCTTTTTGTTTTTATTCTTATTTTTTTTTTACGTTAGATTGAATGAGTTGGGACATAAGATGGCATCTGATCGCATATGATGTGCACTGCCAATTTCCACAAAGGGAGAACAGGGCTGATTTTAGGAACTATCTCAAGGGTGGTCCAAAAAATCCATCAGGTCTTAAAACATATTACCCAAGCAGAAAGAAGACATCCCAGTATAGGTATTATAAGTCTGGATCAGACATCTATTCTTTTAGAAGTAGATTTGCAATTATTGGTTTACAAACAAATATAAATATAAAACAACCTAATAAAATACATAATGGGAAACTCAAGCAAAGTGGGAAATAGATTTATACTAACTAAAATATTTGCTGCTATATTTAACTGCTGTTTTGCCCTGAGCTTCCTGGCAACCAGAGCAAAACAAATGGAAATATAATGAGATACATTATTGAAAATGTGAATTTCTCATTATGGAATGAAGACAACATTTATGAAAAGAGATAGAATTTTTTCTCAGTTAAACTCTAAAAGGTATATATATTTCTAAAGCCTTGTACATGAGATAATGAGTGGTGTAATGGATAATATTCTTAATAACATTCTTACAAAACAGACCTCATAGAAGTTGTTTCTTATTGTGAACCCTCAATCAAAGCTGGGGGCACAACCTTATAGCACAACTCACTGAAATCATCCCTGTGAGAAGAAAAGTGAACAAGCAAGTGTATACTTCAAGTGGATAGGTCTGGAAGGCACTCAGGAAGACAAAAAAACTCACAAAACCCTTACGTGTCATACAAATATACTACTTCTGTCAAGAAGTTCCAAGATGAAGAATTACTAGCCAGTCTGTTAGATTCTTCTTTCAGAAAGGTGCAGCAAGTAGCCAGGTGCTTTACATGAGACTTCTGTCCAGGAACTCAGACGTTTCATGGCAAAGTGATCTCAGAGAAAGAATGGTAAGGCAGATAAGTTTCTAAAAGCAAATAGGAGAGGCTAGAAGAGTAACTCTGTGCCAGAGCATGGGCTTGGCATGTTGCAAGCACTGGCTTCAGCCCCCAGCATCAACAAACAAAGATACATAGAATGACAAGGACCAAAACAATCTAAAGAAAGACCAGAAGTACCCAAAGGATGAAGAGAAGCAGACGTAAGGATAAAAAAATCATAAAGATGAGTCTCAGTGAGAGGGGCTTAGGATGACAAGAACATGCATGCCAGTGGCATGTGTTTGACTGGAGGAAGCAAATACATTTGGAAAATTTGAATGGACTAAACAATATCTATGTTTCTGAATAATAAAAAGATATAATGCTTTCTATCTTTATCATTACAAATGTACAGCCATTAAATCAGCATTTCCTCTAAAATAAAATAAAAATCCACCTCCATCTCCATTAAAACAGAGATAAGAATAGGACATGTACAAGATCTTTTTACATACATGGTCTTATCTTTGGACAAATGCTGTCTAGTTTTAAGAGTGAACACAATACATCATAGACTAACAGAACTTCCATTGCCTTCTTTAATGGGAAAAAAGGTGTCTAGAAACAATCACCTAACCCTAATGTCAGTCATCTCTAAAAGGATGGTTTAACTGCAAACATATTTTCCAGATGACTGCAAAGCTTGACTTATTAATCTGGAAAAAGCAAATTATGGAATATCTGCCAAATTGCCCAACATGAAACAGATACTGAAACAATTATTTTGTCACCTGTGCTTAAGGAAACATTTCCCTTTCTAGGAACTATGGCAGGATAAAAAGTGATCTTATGCCCCTTTTAATTATAAAATTCCACAAACTTTATATCAAAGTTAGTAATAAATTAATAAACTAATATAAATTACTCAAAAATTATTTAACTCAAGTACTCAAAATACAGCATAAGGCTTGAGACATCGAGAGTTAGAATGGACAGAGGGAAGTATTCTTTATCCATTCTATCTTTGGTCATAACTGGCATCTGTTTAAGAAGGTGTAAACACCACAAGAATTTGCAACTGTAAAGTGGTAGAACTTAGGACCTGATTCCCATATTGAGTATACGCTTAGGCTTGATTTTATAAGATATTTTCCAACCACGGGGCTTTGTGTTTCTGGATGCTAATATTTTTATCCAAAGTCATTCCAAGACATTTGAGCTACTGTTGCTAAGTTTTCTACCTTGGATTACATTTTTGGATTCTTACCTAGAATTACTTATTCTGTTTTGTATAATGCCTTGTCTTTTTTCTTCTTATTAATCTTTATCTTAAGACTCTCCCCATATATGAACTCCTTCTTCCTTGCTTGCTTCTACATTCAACCACTCACTGTTGATACAAATCTTGATGTAAGATTAAAGGAGAGAAACAACCCCCTAACACTCAGCTGCAACCTAAATCCTAGAGTGAACGTCATTCATACATGGCTAATTTATCTTACCAATGAGAGATGACTGTAAAGTCACTAAGCCATTAAGTATTCCTTACTAAGAAGCAATAAATTTTTTAAAGATTAATACATTTGCATTACAGCAAAAATTCTTCAATATGTCCAGTTCTATATATTGAACTTTTTACTCCATAAGCACACACACACACACATGCACACACACACACACATGCACACACACACACACAAACACACACAGTTTCCCCCGACTTCTAAAACAAATGCAAAAATTTTTTCTATCTGTCCAGTTCTATATATTGAGCTGTTTTCTCCATAAGCACACACACACACACACACACACACACACACACACACACAAACAGTCTCCCCCTGATTTCTGGAACAAATGCAAAATATAGACTTCAGGTAAGATTATGGGCTATAAACTTCATTCATGGGACCCTATGAAAGAATCAGAATAAAATGAAAAATAGATTTTCAACAATGTGTGTAAGAAAATTGGTACTATAGATGAAATGTTGGCAATGTATAGAAGAAAAGTCCATTGAGGAAACTGAAATTTTGGAAAAAATATAAATATTAGACATGAAAAATTTAATGAATCAAACAAAAATCCTGAAAAACATTACCAATAGGCTCAAACAAGAAGAAATATTGTCAGGGATAAAGGATTAAGTTAATTAAATACTACTTTCAAATATGAAGAACAAAAAAAAAGTAGGAAAAAAAGAAGGAAGGAAAGAAGGAAGGAGGGAAGGAAGGAAGAAGTATGACTATAGTGCCCCTAAACTGTAGTATCTGATGAAAAGAAAAACCTGAGAAGACATGAGACACAAGAGGGATCTGAGATAATCATGAAAGGCAAGGAGAATCTATACAAAGAAATTATATCAGAAATTTCTGCAAACCTAGACATATAAATAGACATCATAACAAAAGAGGCATCTAGAACCCAAGATAGTCAAAAGCAGAGAAGAACCTATTTATGACATTACAGAGTCAAGATGTCAAAAATACAAAGCACAAAAACAATATTGAAAGCTGTAATGAGAAAATGCCAACTCATCTACAAAGTTAAGCACATCAGCATAACACCCAATCATCACCCTAGTAGCCAGGAATGCACAGAACAATGAGCATTAATCCATGAAATAACTGCCGATCAAGGATACCATACAAAGCTATTTTTCAATAATCCTAGCAAACTTAAGACTTTTTGAGAGAATCACATAGTAATGCAATTCATGATCAGGAATCCAGAACTCCAGGAGAAATGTAAAGGCTACTATACGCAGAAGATAAAGATATTCTCAATAATTAGAGTGGGGAATAATACATTTTGTAGTAAGAATGGCTGGACAAAATAGATCAAGGAAGGAGTCCACTGTGTTGACATAAATCAGAAAATCTTTGACATTAAGAAAAGAGGACATAAATAACAAGTGACAATCTAACCAAGCAGAAAAAGCAACCAACCACAGAAAAAGGAATTAATAAATATCTCTCAAAAATAACCTTGAGGGTAAGTGGTTTCCAGTCACCAGTAGAGATCCAGAGGGACTGACTTTACCTAAAAACTACGTCCAGTTATCTGTGTCCTTAAGAAACTCACCATGATAGTAAAGACAAAGAGAAAGTTGAAAGGACAGAAATCAATCTATGAAGCAAAGGGTAACTTAAAACAAGCTGATGTCAATATGCTGGTATTTGACCAAATAGACTTTAAACAAAAATTAGAGATCAAGAAAACCACTACTTAATAAGTAAGGTAACAATTCAAGATATAAAAGCCTAAACATACATATAAATAATGTACAAAATGCTGTGCTCCTAGTTTCATTAAAAAAGAAAAACACTAATGAACATAGACCCTGAGATAGGAATAGCATGTTCTTTCTTTATCTCTTCCTTATATTTAGCTAGGTCAGGTCACCCAACTAAAATCAAAAAAAGAAATTCAATTAAAACACACCCTTCCTTCTCCCCCCACCCCCATGCTCCCAATTTTGTCAGGAGATTTTGCCAATTTCCCCTTCCCAGCGGGGAGGAGGGAAAAAGGGAAGAAGGGAAGGAGAACTTGAGGGAATGGAATAGTTGAGATGAAGGAAGGACAGAGATGAGAGCCAGGAAAGAGATATTTTGATTGAGGGAGCCATTATGGGGCTAGAAAGAAACCTGGTACTGGAAAAATTCCTAGGAATCCACAAGGATGATCCCAGCTAAGACCCTAAGCAATAGAGGAGAGAGTGCCAGAACAGGCCTTGCCCTGTAGTCGGATTGAGGAATATTTTAAATGTCACCATAGAAACTTAATCTAGCAACTGATGGAAACAGAGGCAGAGACTCACAGTGGAGCACTGGACTGAGTTCCCAAAGTCCAGTTGAAGAGTGGGAGGAATGAGAATATTAGCAAAGAGGTCAAGATCATGAGAGGGACACCCGCTAAAACAGTTTACCTGAGTTAATGGGAGCCAACCAACTCCAGCTGGACAGGGAAGAAACCAGCATAGAACCAAACTAGACCCTCTGAATGTGGGTGACAGTTGTATGGCTGAGGCAGACTACAGGGCCACTGGAAGTGGCACCAGGATTTATCCTTACTGCATGTGCTGGCATTTTGGAACTCATTCCCTTTGGATGTATACCTTGCTCAGCTTAGATATAGTAAGAAGGGCCTTGGACCTTCCCCAAAGCAATGTGCTTTACCCTCTCTGAGGAGTGGATGGAGGGAAGGCGGAGGGAATGGGAGGAGAAGAGGGAGTGAGAACTGGGATTGGTATGTAAAATGAAAAAAAAAGATAGTTTGTTTTCTTTTTTTTAAAAAAAGAAAGAAATCTCAAAAAAATACACTTAGATCAAATTGCCTTAATAAGTATTTACAGAATAATTCACCCAGTGCATTCTTCTCAACAGCCTATGGAACTTTCTGGAAAAAAAAATTTTTAAATGTTATGTTTTGCCTGCATGTATGTATGTGCAGCTCATGTAAGTATAGATCATACAGAGGCAAAAGAGTGTTGTTCGATCCTCTGGAACAGGAGTTTCAGATGCTCGTGAGCCACTATGTGGGGGCTAAGAATTGAACCCAGATCCTCTGGAAGGCTGCCAAATGCTCTTAGCCACTGCTTCATCTTTTCAGTCTCCAGGGAACAATTTTAAAATTAAGTCACAATCTAAACCACAAATCTAGTGTTAACACCTAGAAAGGAACTAAAACAATCCTTTGTAACTTATTAAATTATTATACAATAAAACTAAAAATGCTATGAAAAACTAAAGAAACTACATAAATATTTGAGACTAAGAAATACACTTTTTCTCCTTTTATTTTATTTTACGTGCATGTATGTTTTACTTGTATGTATATCTCTGCACCACATACATGCTTGGTGTCCAAGGAAACCTGAAGAGGGTGTCAGATCCCCTGAACTGGAATAACAGACAGTTGTGAGCCACCATATAGGTGCTGAGAAGCAAACCCACATCCCCTGGAAGAACAGCAGCAAATGTTTAAAAATGCTAGGACTTTACTACATCTCCAAAATACAATCTTGAATGACTCATGGGTTACTGAAGAAATCAGGGTTGAAATTTTAAAATTCCTAAAATCAAATGAAAATGAAAATACAACATAATAGATCCTTTAGAATAGCATTAAGACAGTTCTTAGAGAAAAGCTAATAGTTATGAAAAATTATATTTAAAAACATCAAAATATAACAAATAAATAACTTAATGATGTACATCAAGGTCCTAGAAACATATGAACATTATAAACTCAAAAGCAGTAAGTGTCAAGAAACAAAGAGCAGAGAGGAAACTAATGAAATTGAAACAAAATAAAAATTTATAGAATTTTAAAAAGGGTTTATTCTTTGAAAAATAAAGAAGACTACAAAAGAACAACAAAAAGACAGAAGAACTAAATTAATAAAATTATCAATGAAAAGGGAGAAATATTACTACATATTCCAGTGAAATTAAAAGAAATCATTAGGGAGTACTTTGAAAGCTTACTCAAAAAATTCTGCAACTTTCAATATAAATGAATAAACTCCTACACAAATATGACATACCTAAATTAAGTAAAAAAAAGTAACATAAACAGATTCATAACAATAAATGAGTTAATGGAGCACTAATAAAAGCATCCCAACAAAGAGTAAATGAGTTAATAAACAAGTTAATAAGGCAATAATAAAAGTATCCCAACAAAGGAAAGCCTAGACCATATCAAGTTACTTCTAGATCTTTTCAAACTTTTAAAGAGGACAGTATACTAATGTTTCCTCAAACTGTTACATAATAAAGAAATTTAAAAAACACTATCAAGCTCACATTATGAAACCACCATTACCTTGATACTAAAACTGGACAAGGACCAACATAGAAAGAAAATTTAGAAAAAAAAATTCTCAACGAACATATATATAAAGATTCTTTATAAAACTGTTATAAATATATTTTAGAAATACATTAAGGTCACATATCAAACAAAGTTGCTTTTATCCCAAGGTTATAAGGCTTTTCAACATATGCAAATCAATATTTTCACTTCAATATATAAACAGGTTAAAGAACAAAAAATTCATGATTATCCCAATAGATGAAAATGGCCTTTGACAAAGCTTAACAGACTATGGTGATAAAAAGCCCTGAGTAAAAGAGAATGAGAAGGAACATGCCTCAATATAATAAAGGCTGTATATGACAAACATATTATTATTATGAAATGGGGGAGATTCAAAGCATCTTCTAAAATCTGAAAATTGGGATAATGGGCAAGTCCTGGGGAAACTAGCTGTAATGTTTGTTGTCCAGTCTCTGTGTAATGGGAAAGTGCAGGGCTTGTCTGAAGTTCCAGTTAGAGTAATCTGTAGGCTGGACCACCTCAGCTAGTAGCTTTGAAGTTCTTCTGCATGCAGAATTTTGACAAAACTGGAACAAAGGCATTCTGAGAGGCTGGATCACTTAGACAAACACCATTGGTATTTGGTCCTTTTTTTTCTGAAAACACACAAATTTTAAAAGGTAAAATATATATCTGTATTGTAATACAAATATGGAACGTGTGGTTTGTACATGTCAGCTAAAGATGATTTTGTTCTATGTCTGAGAGATAGAAGGCATCTGTTAACTTTATAAGTCCATTTGGACTTTATAACAAAGCCTCTATTCATGCCATATGAAAGGATGACATGCAATAATAAGTCACAAGGACTCTGTAGCCAATAAGAAGTATCATGTCTCATCCAGTCTCAGAGCTGTTCCCCTAGCAGATGGATCAGCATATATGTCACCTGTATCTGTCCTACAATTTTTCTTCTTTTCTTCCTTTCTGTTTGTAGTCAATATTTTCAGTGTCTCCCAAGGTCAAAACTGATCTCTTTTAACCTTGAAGGAATCCATAGCTTTTCCTTTCCTGTGAAAACAAAAGCACAACATCTCCCCAAATGCAATATATTTTCTGATTTCCATTTTAAAGTTAAGACATCTTTTAAAAACATAGGCTGGTTTAATTTAGGTGTTTCTATAATCCAATGTCTCTTAGCACCTACTGTTTTTTGTTTATTAGCATTTTAAAAATTCCAAGTCAACAAAGCACCATACAAGACCCACACACCCTGTGTATTTCCCATCTTTACGTGGCTTTTTCCTTCTATGTTACTTTACTCTCCCTTTAAAGACTTTCCTTTGTTATTTTTAGACTGCTTATTTATTTTTCTATGTCTATACCCATTTTCCTTTCTTTATTCAGTATCTAAGCATATTTTTAAGCATAATATATATGTTCAGAGGTTTTTCTCGGTCTTGACCTGACTTTCCACATATCTGCAGGTTTTGTTTGTTTGTTTTTTGTTGTTTGTTTTACCAAGTGAGCCAAACTTTTAACTACTACTGCATGGCTCCACTTAGCACATGGCCTGGCAGCTGACTCTGTCCCACGTGGTTCTGTGGGAACAGCTCATGTCATGGGTACCAGCTCTGGAGCCTCATTTTCCTGGCCCAGCTCTGGTAATTTACTGTGTCTGTCTGCAGCAGGCATTTGTACCCAGTGCTGGCTGCTCAAGCGCTCAGCTTCATACCTGAGCCTCTTAAAAGAGCCACACCTCTGGACACAGAGCCTACCTGAGAGATCTCAGGAGGATGCTTGTTGAGAACTTTTGCTTTAAACTTTCTCAGACCTTATGTGGATATAGACATTGAATGCCATATGTAGCAATCTTTTTATTGGATTATCTTTGGACTACCAGCCCACAATTAATGACCTAGAGACTCATTATTTATTATGAAAGTTTAGCTTTTAGCATAGGTTTATATCAACTAGTTCTTATAATTTAAATTAGCCCATTTATATTAGTCTATGATCTACTGTGTGGCATTACCTCTCTTCCATCTTCCACCTCCTGTTTCCTCTCTGTGTCTGATTCACAATTCCACTTTTGTTCTTCTCAGAGTTTACTCTCTGCCTGGAAGTTCTGTTTTTACCTCCTCTCCTACCTAGCTATTGGCCATTCAACTTATTATTACACAAATCACAGGAATATATCTTCACATAGTGGACAAATATCCTACAACAACAAATATCTGACTGCTCATAAAACTAGAAAAACAATTCCAAAATTCCTATAGAATCACAAAAATGCCCTGAACAACTAAAACAATGCTGGACAAAGAGTGCACTGCTAGGGAGGTGTCCCAATACCTTATTTCAAACTACATGACAGAGTCATAGTAACAAGAACAGCATGGGGCTGGCACAAAATTAGGCATGTAGACTAATGGAATAGAATAAAGGATTGGCAAATAAACCCAAATAGCTACAGTCAACTAATTTTTGACAAAGCACATAAAGGCATACACTGGAAAAAATGATGGACAAAGGATGCTAGGAAACAGATTTCCATGTATGAAGAATAAAATCTATCTCACACAACCTCTACAAATGTCTATTGGAAATGGACCAAAATATTAACATAGACATGAAATTGCTTGAGGAGAATCTTCTAAGACAAGAGTCTTTTGAAAAGACTAAGAATTAACAAATGGGAACTGGAGAGATGGCTCAGTGGCTGAGGGCACTGGCTGCTCTTCCAGAGGACCCAGGTTCAATTCCCAACAAACACATGGCAGCTTGTAGTTATCTGTAACACCAGTTTTCGGGGATCCAACACCCTCACACAGACACACATGAAAGCAAAACACATCAATTCACATAAAATAAAAAAAGACTAAACTACTAAAAATTAATTTAAGCATATTAAATTTTTTTAAAAAAGAATTAACAGGTGGAATTAAAGGCAATTTAAAAATTTCTTCAAAGCTAAGGAAACAAACACTAGAAAGAAGAGAAAGTCTACAAAGTGGAAAAAAAACATTTGCCAACTACATGTTAACAAGGGGATTAATTAAAATCTAGAATAAGTAAAGAACTGAGAAAATTGGGGGAAAAAAGTCATACCATCAGTAAGTGGACTATTGAACTGGAAATATAATTCTCAACAAATGAAACACAAATGTCTAGTAAATACTTGAAGTCAAGTGTTCAATACCTTTAACCATTAGGGAAATGTAAAATAAAACTGCTTATATACATTAATTTAAGAAGAGGTCATAAAAAAGATGAAAAAAAGAGGTCATGAATCTGAAAGAGAGCAAAGAGGGGTATATGTGAGTGTTTGAAGGGAATTCAAAAATGATGTAGTTATATTATAATCTCAAAATATAATGTTTTAAAAAAGAAAAATCATGCCATATAGATTCTGTCTCACCCTACTCAGTGACAACAAAAGTTAGTGAGGGACTGAGAATAAAAAAGAACTCTTAAACACCAGTGTAGTGTGTAAATTGATGTACACACTCTGAAAACTGTTGTGTAGTGTCTCAAGAAACTGAAACCAGAGCCGCAATATGAGTTGGCTACATTACCCTTGCATATATTCCCAAAGGACTCTCAGTCAACATACCACAGGAATACTTGTACAACCATGTTTATGCCTTCATTATTCACAACAGATTGGAAATGAGAACAGCTTAGATGTCCATCACCAGATGAACATTTTTTTAAATGTGGTTCGTACATACAAGGAAATTTTATTTAGCTATAAAGAAGCATGAAATCTGTTATTTGCAGAAAATTAGTGGAATTAGATACCATTCTGTTGAGGAAAATAAAATGAATTCAGAAGAACAAATAGTGTATTTTCTCTTTTAAGCAGAACTTACATTTAAAATTTTTTGTACAAATATGTGTGGAGAGAGAAAGAAAAAAGAGAGAGAGACAGAAACAGAGACAGAGAGATCATGAAACCGGAAAGGGAATAATGAGAGGGGAGAAGTGCTCTTAGGGGAGGAAGGGGAGGAGTGATTTAATACAGATGATAAGAGAGGAAGGGAGGTCTACTTTGGAAGGCAAAGACAATGAGACAGAGGCTGGGGCAAAGAACACAAGGAAAATGTTGACAGACAGGAGTGAATTACTACTGAGGAAAGTGATATGTATTATAAAATGCAAAAAAAACACGTTACTCAGTATGATAACTTTAAAAATCAATTAAAATGAAAAACAAAATCCATTATCTTGTATGCTGACTTAAAAAAGCAGTGAAGCAAAAATAGTTATAAACATTGACTAAGGATGTAGTTCAACCATAGTCTTCTTGCCTAGCATGTGTGAGGCTCTACGTCCATTCCCTAGTAAGTAAATAAACAAATAAAATGAAGTGAAATGTAACAAGTGTACGGTTGTTATCACAGTAGCATACTGACTCTTGTACTCGAGTATACTAGTACACTCAAGAGGTACTCCCAAATATACTGGTCTACCTAGAGGTACTTCTAAATCTAATTCTGGAAAATATATTTTATATATCTTGCACATTTGGAATCCTTTTTTTCAATGTCACACACACACACACACACACACACACACACTAAATGTAAGTTCTGCTTAAAAGAGAAAATACACTGTGTTTGTGTTTCTGACTTTTGAACATCAAAAGTAGACCATGTGGTTGCGGGAGTGCTCAGTGATGAAGCTGTTTGCCACAAAGGTGTGAGGACCAGAGTCCAGTACTGCAGCACCCATATAAACACTGGGCACCCATCTGTAATTCCACCTAAGAAGTGGAAATGAGATAACCAGAGCAAGCTGCTAACAAAAGTAGCCATACTACAGAGCCCTGAGTTCGAGAGGACACGCTCACTGAGTAAGGTGGAAGAGTGACTTGGGATGATTTCTAACATCTGTCTCAGGTCTTTCCTTGGACACCTGCATACAGGGAAGGGAGGTGGTCAAAGAAGAAGGAAACAACCGTAGGACTCATCTTGTCAGAGGTAGTGAAGACCACAGGCTTTCCTGTGCAATGGGCCAATGTTGTAACATTTAAGACATGGAGTAAAGTTGGAGTACGGCTGATTAAGGAAGGTAACAAGGATTGATTATTTTTCCTTAATCTACAAGGAATTGTTAGAAAAGAACCAAAAGGCTTGAGAAACAAATGGAAGAAATCCATCCTCTTGAAAATGAGAGAAAAGGTGAGAACACTCATCTATGGGCATAAGGGTGTTTAGATGATTACTGTGCCCATTTTAGTAAAGTCCCAGTTGTGGTTTTTTTCTCCAAAATCCATGACTTCAGTAGTCCTTGGTAGTTGTCTATGTTTCCAACAGCAAACAGTTTGTCTCATGTTGAGAAACCATTAAGTCCAATAAGAGATCTGTTTCCTACCACAAGATACCACATGCCATTACTGCCATGCTGGCTGTTGCTGTGGTTCACAGGCATCACAGGTGGGTATGACTATTGGTTGCTTCCCTCTCTTGGAAGGTTGAATGATAACTTCTTGAACCATTTGAGCTAGTCTTCAGGGAGGATGTTTTCATAGCAGATGAGTCCTGTGTCTGAAATGCATTGGATCTTCAGCAACAGGAATTTACCCTCTACCTCTGAGCCACTAGAGAGGGAAATAACAGTAGCTTATAGTGTTTGAGGATTCCCTTGAACAACACTAACCAACAATGCAAAAGGAGGCTTTTAATGCTTAGTGTCCAGGGTTGTTAGTGTATATACCTTGGGGGAACACTGTGAATTCAGATGCGGAAATATCATTGACACTTTTTATGTATATGTAGGTATATGTGTATATGTATACTCAGGCTTAAATGTATTATATGTCAGATAAATAAATATGATGTCTTACAATTTTTTTCCAATATCTTTGTTTTTTTCACCCTCCTTCTGTATTCATCACCCTTCCCTCCACAGTTTTCCCATCCTCCCATTTCAAATCATTTATACTCTGCTATTCCTCTCTCCCTTGCTACTCTTGCTCCCCACACTGGCCATCGTTTACTTTCCTAACTTCTTCCGTTCTCCGGGTTATATACTCACTTCTGAAGACTTAGAGCAAGGAAACACAAATAAGAAAGAACATGCAAAGTCTGTCTTCCTGGACCTGGACTCAATATGATCTTTCCTAGTTCTATCCATGTACCTGCTCTTTTCATGGTTTCACTTTTCTTTGCTTCTGAAGAGTATTCCAGCATGTATATACCACATTTCATTATCCATTCATCAGCTGAAGGAAATTTAGGTTGTTTCAATTTCCTAACTACTGTCAGTAGAGTGGCAATAAATATGGCTGAGTAAGAATCTGTGGAGTAGGATGTCCAGGTCTTTGGAGGAAAATGCGAAGTAGCTAAGTGTTATGGTAGATTTATTTTTAGCTTTATGCAGGTTTTTCACACTGACTTCTACAGTGGCTGGACCAAACTGCAAACAGAGAATGAGGGTTCCCTTTGACCCACATCCTCTACAGGGTGTGGTATCAATTGTTATGTTTCCTTAAACCCACAAATAAGAGCAGTTTCCACCCTTCATCAAAGAAACTTCATCTTGCAATAGATGGGTGCCATTACAGAAAACCAAAAATTCAAAGAACACATGATCGTGTGGTGCCAAGTCCCAAGTAATATCTCCAACACAGTTCCCACACCTAAGGCTCAGGGATCATGGCAAAAGAGGTAGGCAGAAAGAGTTAGAAGAACAAGAACAGAACATTTTCTGTGAGATTGTCTCATAGAAATGTCAGAGAGGCTCATTAACATGGCTGCCTAAACAAGATTTTAACAACAATGACACCAATGGACATGCTAACATGGAAGGAGAAAAGTTTGTGGGGACCAATACTAGAGAGGACTGCAGGCAACTGGGGAGAGCTAAGAGCAGGAGAAATGCTAATCCTCAGTGAGGAGCACCCCAAATGGCTACCCAATACCAAATGGTAGCCCAGAAATTATATACATGTATGTAACTTTATATAGATTGAGTGGGTTGCATTTATGCATGTATATATATACATGTATACATACATGTGTGTATTATGTGTGTATTGTGCATGTATAAACCATATATATACATGTCTATATATATGTGAAAAAAGAGGCCATGAGTTTGCGAGAGAGAGAAGGAGTTCATGGGAGGGGTTGGAGTGGAGAAGGGAAGAAGGAACTAATGTAATTATATTATAATTTCAAGCAATAAAAATGTAAAGAAAATTTAAATAAAACCTTTTAAGTACGGTTGTTACATAAAATCATGTATATTATGTGTTGTAGGGAGCCTTTTATGACTGTTAATTTACTTTATCATTATTACGAAATGTATTTCCTTTACTCCAAAAATAAAAACAATCAGATGAAGGGGAAAGTGCTCTCTTCTAACAGCAAGAATTATAACTGTATTCATAAACAGCTTTTGTGTCTGGAAAGATGGCTCGGCACTAAAGAGAAGTTGCTGCTCCTGCAGAGGACCAAAGTTTGTTTCCTAGTCCTGATATCAAGCTACTTGCAAACACTGTGGCTCTGGTTCCAGAGGACTACTATCAGCACCGCCCTCACATAGTTAATATGGTCAACGTGCATAAAATAAAAAATAGGAAATAAATGTACCTTTAAAAAGAAAATGGCTTGCAAATATTTAGATGTTTCATCTCAAATTGAGTTAGGATTATCATATCAAAATTGGTGTTGGTAAAGGTAGAGAGGTTCAGGAAAGGGAATTCTTCAGAAGCACACATGTCACCAACAATCACCTAAAAGCACACTTTTCCACTGGCTACATGCCACCTAGTATTATACTTTCTAAAATAATTTTATATCTATTATATAATTTTTTAAAAACCTTGATTCGAACATATTCTATTCCAGATTCTGATTTAAAAACACACACACACACACAATATATTGGTTCCTTTGCTTCAAGGGACTTACCTTCTGAAAGGCAGGAGTTATAGAGACAATTGTCAAGAGGTAACTATAATAAATCAGGAAGGAAGGCTAAAGCTAAAACAAGCTGTTGCACCATGAACACTCAGAGAGGGATCTTAAATCAGACTAGCAAATGGAGGACTTGATAAAATTCTGATTCTGAAAGAATGACTCAGGGGTATAAAAGAAAATGGTAGAAAATGTAAGGAGATTGATGAGTGTGTTGTCAGAAAGACCGCGCAGAGCATGAAGTCTTAGAAAACAGTACAGTTTGGAGGAACATGAAGATTACTTAAACAAATGACACTAACAAAGCATGGAGACAGGTCTGCAATCCCAGATTCTCAGAGACTGAAACAAGAAAATCATGAACTCAAGACTAGCCTGGACAAATTAGTAAGGCCTGTCTTAGTAAAACAAAATGTTGCATCTGGAATTGTAGTAATGAAGGGCTCGGGCTGCGTTCCCGGCGCCTGGTTCCCAGCACAGGGCCCCTTGTTTTGAATACAGTTTCCATGTAATTATTTCGGGTATAAGCTAGCCAGGCACCGGGCTGCCACCGGGACTAAAAGCAGGCCCGCACGCCTCATGCAACAAATTGGCGCCCAACGTGGGTGGTTGACTGACTTCACGTAAAATCTGAGAGAACGTCAAAAAGAATGCAGAGTTTAACAGAGTTTTTGCTGTTTGCTAGCAGGGTGCTGCAGAGAAAATTTCCTCACCCAGCAGCCTCAACAGTAAAAAAGCAGACGCCATGCTTCTCCGGCCTGAGATGGATGTAGGTTAGAATCTTCCCGGTAAGCCATGACCCGGTGGTGATACACAGATTACTAGATATGGGTTAGTTTAAGATGTGGAGAGTTAGCCAAGAAGAGGCTAGAGCTTATGGGCCAGGCAGTGTTTAAATGATTACAGTTTCTGTGTGATTATTTCGGCAGCCGGGAGCCAGGCAGAAGGACACAGCCTGTGCGCCTCTTGCAACATGGAATGCCTTGGATACTAGAATTCTGACTAAGGTCAGCAAAGGAATGAAAAATGACAGAAACACAGACCATAGACACAGATACAGAAAAGTTGGGATCAGGTGGGCTATGTGCACTGTAGTATAGTGGCACCAGCTAGACAACAATTTGGAGATAGCTACTCTTGGTAGGAGTTCTCTGTAGGGGAGCAGTCTCAGGATGTAGGGGAGCAGTCTCAGGATGCAAACATCTGGGAGGAGAAAGCTATGGCTGCTAGTTTTTGCACACACCGATCAATCATTTGAAAATACACATACTTGTACACACTATTAATGTTCACACTTAGAGCAGAGGAAGGCTCTGCTATTCTTCTGAGCCTAACTGAGGAGAAAGGCTTTACCCTTTACACAGGTCTGAAGCACTTGGTCCTTGATATAACCAAAGCCATGTCAGCAATACACATTGAGTCAGAACTTCATCTTCTCTTTATACATTCACTGGAGGCTTCCTCTGCTCCCCTACAGAACACAGAAAAATGAATACAAAAAGGGCAAAGGATATATCTCAGTGGTGGGGAACAAGTCTAGAATGCACAAGGCCCTAGGTTCAGTCACACTGAAGAATAACCTGAAAAGGCAACTTCTAGTCATCCTGAAAATAATCGAGACACAAAATGAGGGGGACACTAGTAACAGTCGCATTCAGAGAGGAACTAAGTGCTGTGAAATGTTAGTTGAACTATGTAAAGATGTGCTGCATTTGTTTACCTTGCCTACATAAGGCACCTGATTAGTCTAATAAAAAACTGAATGGCCAATAGCAAGGAAGGAGGAATAGGCAGAACTTCTGGGTATCAAGAGTAAATAGGAGGAGGAATTTAGGCTCAAAAGAAGAAAGAAAAAAAGACACCAGGGAGATCCAAGAGACAGCCAGCCAGACACAGAGGAAGCATGAAAGAAAGGTAAAAAGCTCTTAAGCAAAATGTAGATAAATAGAAACAGGTTGAATTAAGCTAAAAGAGCTGGTGGGACAAGCCTGAGTCCTAGCATTCATAATTAATACTAAGTTTCTATGTCTTTATTAGGGAGTTCATTGGCAGTCCAAAGAAAAGTCCAACTATAACTGAGATCTGCTTGATGTTTTGGAGGAAGTGATACTTTGGAGGGGTGAGAGTGAGCAGAGGAAAGAATGAATTCTAACTTGCTAAATCCATATGACGAGCTGGACAATGTTCTAATTTTTAGAGCAAAGCCTTTCTTTCCTTCAAAACTACCTGACCCTGTGCATCATTTATAGTGCCTACAATCTAAGCCCATCCTTGTGATGAGTCCCTCTTAACAGAACTGAGCAAATGTAGAGCTATATTCAGGACTATGTTGTGACCGGAACCCTGCTTTAGACTCCCAGGAAAAGCATCCTAGTATGCAAACAAGGATGGTACAATCGATGCCAACACTCCCCCCACTTCATGTCGTAATTACTCAGTTCTTCATAGCTAACACGACAACTGACCCTTTGACAATCGCCACCAAACTTTTTCCACTGGACATTCTATATTAAAATTATATGCCTGGAAAGCAGTAGGAGCTTTTTTATAAACCACAACAATAACCAGCATGGCGAGATATCCATAAAGGTGCAACAGAGGCACTCACATCTTTTTGGTAACTAACAGCTGTCTAATTTGATTTAAGACCAGCTCACCAGGAGGGAAATCATGCTGTGTACTGGAAATCTAGCAAACTACCCAGGGCTAGTGAGATTATGGATCTTAGAAGAGGACCTACCACTACCATTTTATTAAACCAATGTAGTTCTTAAGTGTATTCTAAATAGCCATACTTACACCCACAGGTAAGTGTAGCTCCCATCTCTCAGCAAAGCAGCTTCACTTTGCAGTAAAGACCATTACAGAAAACCACACCTGGTAAAAACGCAAAGATCTAACTGACATGAAGTACCCGACTTAGACATCTGCAACACAACACCTGTACCTACACATCGGGGCATCACAGCAGAGAGGACAGGAAGACTGCAATAAGCAAAGGAATAGGAAGTCTGCTGTGAGAGTGTGTCCCATAGTAATGACAGATAAGAGGCAAAGATGATACTTTCAAGAGTATCGCTGCTAAAACAAGACCGGAACAAGGACGTCAATGGACACGCTAATGTGGTGCAGAGGAATTTCATGGGGCCCGGTCCTAGACAAGAACTACAAGTAACTAATGACTTCTGGGAGAGGAAGAATTAGTCTTTCCCAGAAATGAGCCCCCTAATTGGTTATCCAATACCAAGTAGTCAGCCCTGAACTCATATTCATACAAACAACACTAAAGAGACTCAGCAAGTTGTGTGTGTGTGTGTGTGTGTGTGTATAAAAATAATAATCATAGAAAAAGAGATCTTGAGCTTGAAAGAGGGAGGGCCATGGAAGACTTGGGAGGAAGGGGAAGGAGATAATTATGTAAATATATTTTAATCAATTTTTTAAAAGATTCACTGTCATCAGATGCTTTGTTCTGTATGTGGTTCAACCTACTCCATATGAGCAGTGCAAAGAATAACTGACAAAAAACTTGCGGCTCAGGTTCCAGCACTGCAAACATTACTGCAAATTTCCTTTGCCCACAATATTTGGCAGTGATCACACTTTCTCTTGAAGCATGAGTCAGGGACAAAGGTCAGGGCACAGGGATTAACTTTTCCTATATATCTATCTACACAAACTGTCCATCACACCAAAAATGCAGGTGCACACGTAGGGAGGGGGAAGTAATAGTAGCAAAGTTTTTTAAAAATACATCTGTAGATCTTAAAAACAAATCTGATCATTATTGTTTGTAGGAAATAGTGATTTTGAGTTTAAAATGAATGGACTTCATTTTTTATTTCAACTGGTCATTTATCCCTAAAGTCTTTGCAAACAAGAAAAGAGTGCGTGCCAAGTGTATGTCTCCTACACACACATTCATGAACCTCTCACACTCTTAAATAAATTATTTGCTAAATAATACCTGAATGTCATTTTATTTTTTCCAATAACAGGATAATATATTTATAAAAGCCACTTGGGTGATTTCATTGTGCTATGTGTCAATGAGTATGGCATTTATGAACAGATAGAACATTTTTATCTCAGTTTTTCCATTTTTGTGATACAGAAAATTAAATCTACATCAAATTTAGTGTGCATATTTATTACATTTTACAAATTATAGATAACATACATTTAGATATTGTATAGCCCATGTTACTTTTTCTAAAACTTAGTGACTGTGGTGTATTATATGGGAAATACACTCATACTTTTAAGTTTATATTGCTTATGAACTAAATCTCGGGGTTTTATTTATATCCCTTTGTTTTGGGAACTCATCAGAGGAGCTGATGTGTGTGCCAAGTAGAATACATGAGAAACTCATATGCATCGTCCCTGTTTCCTGCCTCTTCCTTTGAAGCACACTCTGCTAGTCCCAGGGCAGTATTTAGTCACCAACTGTGAGTGACATCATCGCCTCACATGTCATCCTACACATCCACTTCAGAGAACACACTGGAAATGTACAATATTTCCCATAGGGTCAGGTAAAGGGAATAGGTTTGAATGATGCAAAGCAGGTCAAGTTAAAGAAAGATCTTTTCTGTGAAATTCAAAGGCAAAAAAAGAGTTCAAATTGAATCTTTGACAGACATTGCTTTTAAAGAGACCTATCACCAAAGCGTGCTGCTCTCCAGGTGATTTCACATATATTTTTAATGCAATTCGTGTCAGTATTGACACTGTGTTTTGACAGTGAGAGGAATTAAAATGATCCTGCACCTCAGGTGGCTCTATTGACACGTCAGATTATGCTTAATGTTCCACCGGCAAAGCAAAGAGAAGCAAAGGACTATCGTGACTGGTTATTAAAGCTCTTTCCCAGCCAGGACATTGTACCTTGCAAGCAAGGAACAGTTCAAACAGAATCTGAAGTCTTTTAATGTAAAAAAGACTCCGTACCTTTTAAAGGCTATGTTCATTCTTCTCAGAAGAAATATACAAAAATTGGATTTTTCTGAAGGACTGAGAATGTCCTCTCTCAGAATTCCCTGGTTCCAGAAGCCCAAGCTACAGGGGTGTGAGCACAGCAGGCTCCAGGCCTGGAGGGTCCACCTAGATGATGCCAGAGGGTCTGGATCTGGCCTCTCCACAGGGAATATCAAAGTCAGGCCTCTGAAGTGTCCGTGTCTTCCTGAACTGTGAAAACCCATGCAATGCTAAATCTAATCCTTCAGAAGGGGCTAATAGAGAAGACTATATAGAGAAGAGTATATATATATATATATATATACTCTTATGGCTGAATTCAGGAGAAAAAAGCACAAAGATCACTAAAGACTATATGTTCATGGGGTCAAAGGTGATGCAATTCCTAAGAGTTACTTTTCTCTTCCAAGACACAAACACATCTAGCTAGACTCTACCAGGAAGGTTGGCCATTATATTTTATGGTTTTTCACTGTATGTATTTACTTGTTTTAATTGACTAACAGAATATGTATAAATTTGATGCTTCTGACAAGACATGGTAGACAATGATTACATTGTGGAATGTTGGGTATTTTGTTTAACTTGGAAACCAAGACTAGCCATCTTAGTATTTATTCAAGGATTTAAAAAATACCTGTCCCTCTGCTGGGAAACACTGGCATTCTGTATGTGTAGAAAACTTAGGGTTCCTAGACTTAACAGGAACTGTAACAAAGCAGGAATTTGTTTCTAGGAATAGACTTAGAGAAGGTATGTATAACCAAACATTCACCCTAGCTTTTGTTTCTCAGTGGTCATTGTGTGTTTGCTTGCTGTTTGTCTAATTCAGTGCAGTCTTCCCTCAGACTAAGACTATAGGATTCCCAAAACATTTCTTTGTTGGTGTGTTTGTATAAAAATCTAAGTGGAAGAAAGCAGATAATTTGCCTTTAAAGACATATTTTACAGCTATCTGCGAAAAACAGGCAAGCTTGCCTAGTTCTGGGAATCACAAAGTGTTTTCTTCTGAAAGCTTTAGAAATGCTTTTCACCAGACAGATGGGAGATTTAAAGTGGACAGAAATAGATGGCGGAGCTCAGAGGGACTTACCTGTATGGCACGGCTACTTGCCTCACAGGCTAACACCTCCAGCTTTTTTACAATGCCTGTCAGCTCTGACTCTCCTGCTGCCAGCCAACACATGATAGCAAATAAGGACGCGCAAGGAAAAAGAGTCTAAGCGGGATTCTAATCAGCAGGACACAGGGCTGAGCCAAGCTTGATCACAGACTGCCTGTGAAGTCTGGCTTCTCCCACAGGAAGGTCAGGGTGGTGAACTCATGCCTAAGTGTGGATAGAACAAATGACACTGTGCTCAGGCTCAGAACACAAGGACAGTTAAGTTTTCCTTCCTGGAGCACATGCATGGCTTTCCTAGGCACACCTTGAAAGAACCCTGCACATAAAAGAACTTCTTTTTGCACATCCAAGTAAGAAACAACCTGCCAGTGATAACTTTCCATTGCTCTACTTGAGCCAAAGGTGCTTGCTATATGCAGTGTACTATATGAGCCTCAAGTTCCCAGCAACATGCACTGGCCTCTGATGAATTCCCCCAACATGGGATGCATTTTCATCACAACTGAGCAGAGGTCCTAAGAGGTTTTTCTTGCCATGGTGTGGGTATCTAGCACCATTCAATCTCTGTCTACAAAGGAAAACTGAGGTTTTGTTAAGCTTTTTATAACTCTTACATTCCTAACTACTTCTGTATGAGTGAAACATGATGGTCCTTTTAATCACCGAGAGGCAGTTTCTTCAGGACCACTATGTGCAGCTTTAGCTCTGACCAAGGTATCTACACAGATTGTTGCACTTTATTCCCTCCCAGCCACCTGGCTAGCTTACACCCGAAATAATCACACAGAAACTGTATTCATTTAAACACTGCCTGGCCTATTAGCTCTAACTTCTTATTGGCTAACTCTTACATATTGGTTTAACCCATCTCCATTAATGTGTACCACCACATGACTGTGGCTTACCAGCAAGATTCTAACCAGCATCCATCTCAGGCAGGAGATTCATGGCTTCTGCCACTCTACCCTTCTTCCCAGCATTCAGTTCTGTCTTCTCTGCCTACCTAAGTTCTGTCTTATCAACTAGGCCCAGGCAGTTTCTTTATTCAGCCAATGAAAGCAACACATGAACAGAAGGACCTCCTACACCAGAGCTCCATCCTACTACTCAGCACAGCTGGACCAATGCCTCTCTCCACTGCTTCCCCAACAGACAGAATAATTAAGCCCTGTGGTCCATCACTAGCCCAGACTATACATCTCTGCACACTACCAACAAATATCTTTTCAGTAAAAAGCTTACACTGTATTTTTTAAATCTCTGGTTGCATGTATTAAAACATAATCACCTAAAATAAGTATGTGTCCATTTAAAAAGATATATTATAAATATGTATAAATGATACAATTTCTATATATTTAATAAAAGAAGTCTACATGATCTGATAGACTTCATATCTCTTTTAGAAGAAGACAGAGAAAGCAGAAGAGTAGGAAAAGTTAGAAAAATGAAAACAGCAAGGAAAATAAGCTCATCATATCAAAGATTGGGAGAACTAAATAAAATCTCTCCAAATTTTTGTGGGAGCTACTTCCTCCATACTCCCACAGGACCCTCTAATTGCTGTTGCTTCTCGTGATCCATGAGCTGCAAATCAAGTCTGAATTATGTCAAATCTTTTTCAGTTCTTAGATCTACACATTGCCCAAATTCTCCCAAACGTAAGGGACCAAATGTTTGGTTAGGCATTTCCCCAGTCTAGCACAATTTTGATTATTGCATCATCAACAATAATTTATTGTATTCAATCAACAAATACATACTGAGAAACCACCAATGAACTCCAGGGACCTATCACACAAAAAATACAGAATATAAAAAGTTGTGTTCTTCTCAAGACTGAGACATCTACGTGGGAGAGGCAACAGAAAGATTGTAGCAGCCAGAGGTGGAGGATAGCTGCAAGGAATCAGCATTTTTCATACGCAACAGGCAGGATGCTCATAGGAACTCACAGAGACTGTGACTGTACCCACAAGACCTACCCAAGCTCAAGCCAGACAAAAATCCAGCATGGAGAAGGGGAAGTAGACACAAAATTGCAGCCATAGTTAAGAAGCTATTCACAATTGATAGCAACTAGGAGAGGGAAGATTTCTTTCCCTCTATGGAGTGACACTGGATGTACTAACCACACTCCAGGGCAAGCTCTGTGCTCAGTAGTAGTTGATTAACACAAAAACTCCAGTGTGTGTGTGTGTGTGTGTGTGTGTGTGTGTGTGTGTGTGTGTGTGTGTGTGTGTGTGTGTGTGTGTGTG